>JAMKCH010084022.1:0-51916 GCA_023653785.1 Ophioderma brevispina
GTTCCAGGGTCTGTTATGCGATTTCATACCAGTTACTTTACCTTGCGATTGTTAAGTAAATCCGCCCGTATGCAGGGGAAAAGCAATTGCAGATTCCCCTTTTATTATCGAGATCTGCAGATTCTGCAGCGCACAGACCATGATGTTATCATGCAGTTGAAAAAGTTCAGATTTATCGTACCCGATATATATAGATTGAGGTATCTTTATGATGTGGAACATAAAATACCTGCCCGATAACAAATACAGGGTGCGTAAAAAAAAGTACAACCAAATGAGCGATTTTTTCATGGAAAAAAAACTTTCTGTGCAGTCAGATATTTTTTTGTAATCCATTCCTTGTTTTGTTAGCTCCCATTAAAAGCTTTACGGAATTAATTGATAACGCATTTCAGTTTACAGCTGAGAAGTGAAAGTACCCAATGTGAAGACCCCGAACAAGTTACACGCTATTAGATGCCTTGGTGTACGCTCAGCTTAGGGATGTGCAGCATATCCTCCATTGAATTAATATTGGAATAGATCCGGAACACCAGTGACTTAATCAGTCTGTGGGTGATGGGAGAGGGAGGGGATGGGGTGTTAAGGGTAAACCGGGTGATCCGCACTTCACATCTTCTGCCCCCTCCTTGGCCCACAATTTTTTTGCATATAATGAAATAAACTATGTAAACCCAAAAATGTGGATATCAAACAAAAACAAGAACCCATATGCCGCATGTGGCCATGCTTGAATCTGAAGTAATAAACAAAACGATGTATTTTTTTTAAGACTAACATTCGTTTGCATGTCAGTTAGTTGCGGGTTTTGAAAGAAAGTACGGGAACAAGCAATTACTAAGATTTGTTCAACTTTATTGATGACCGTATGGAGCTTTATGATTTTCCCCATTTTTTGTCTTTTTCGTCTGTATGGTGATGCTTTGGGGGTGAATTTCGCGTGACTATGAGTGGTTCTGCCTGCCCGTCTGTTTAGCCGCCGTTTTGCCCCGTATGTTTAGACCTGTCTGTTTGGCATTTGCCCGTCCTTAGGTCCGTCTGTTTGGCTTTTTGCCCGTCCATTAGGTCCGTTGTTTGGCTTTTTGCCCGTCCATTAGGTCCGTCTGTTTGGCCCGTCTGTTTTAGCCCGTCTGTTGGCATTGGTTCGGCTGTTCCAGCGTCTGTTATGCGCTTTCATACCAGTTACTTACCTGCGCTTTGTTAAGTAAATTCGCCCGGTATGCAGGGGACAAAGCACTTCAGATTCCCTTTTATTATCGAGAATCGCAGATCTGAGCGACAGCCATTGCTGTTTTATCATGGCAGTTTTGAAACAAAGTTAAGTTTATCGCCACCCCCCCCATTAGATAGATGAGTTTATTTTCATGATGTGGAACATAAATTACTCGCCCTATACAAATACAGGGTGGAGTAAAAAAGTACAACCAAATTGAGCGATTTTCATGGAAAAACTTTCGTGCTATTAATATTTTCTTTTTGTAATCCATTCCTTGTTTTTAGCTCCCTAATAAAAATACCGGCATAAAATTGATTATTTAACGAATTCAAAAGTGACAGATGCAAAATTGAAAAGTACCCAAATGTGAAAGACCGAACAAGTTACACGCTTAGAAGTGCTCTTGGTTTTACGCTCAGCTAGGGATTTGCAGCATATCCTCCATTAATTACATATTTGGAATAGATCAGGGAAGGGAACACCAGTGACGTAATCAGGCTGTGGGTAGTGAGGGCGAGGGGAGGGGATGGGTAAGGGTAAGGGGATCGCACTCAAAATCTTTGCCCCCTACTGGCCCCAATAGAGATCAGGAAAAAAAATTATAGTATTGACAGGGTTAACATGTCACTATGTTTAGATGCCTCAAAGTTACATGGTTCCATCGCACTGGGTCCCCTCCCCACAATGAAAATGTAGCTTAAATGTTGGGTGAAGTGTAAAATGAAACAGATATCAAAATAATATTTAATGAAACAAATTTTTGACTTGAAGCACAATTTTCAGCATTTTTTCAATTGCTTGTTATTGCCACGATTGAGTTCCATTGCATGGAATAGGAATCAAACTCTTTTGGTAAAAAACGCATTTTCCCTAGTTACACGGTTTTACTATACTTACTATGGGAATTGCGGTTTTTTACTGACGTTTGAAAACGTTATTATAACGTATTCTAGACATGATGGTACTCATTTTGATAGCAATGAAAGAAGAGTGACCATAAGCATCCATTGATTACCAAACTACATATTGCGTCTGTTGGTATTCCTGTATGTACTATAGGGCATGTTGGTACTTCTCTCCGGGATTTCTCCACGATTCTCCCTATATGCCACAAAAGTGGCATTTTTAAAATTTGGTCATCAAAGGTAATAAATGGCCGTCATTTCATTTGCAGTGTCTATTTTACATTTTTGTAACAAAGGGAGGCCTAAACTTTTCCAGGAAAAAATGTACCCTTTTTTTTTTGTCGGGGGGGGGGGGGCCCTTAGTTATTTTTTAACTCTTTACTACTCAATGCTTGGAAATCTACTGGTTGGAGGAATGCACAAGGGATTGGTTTGTTGTAAAATTAAACATACCAAATCCTGCAACTGTCGGACGGATATTGCATGTTATAAATCATTCAAGCATGATATCTTTGGTAGTGTGACTTTATGGACGCATGTAGCGCCATCAACACAATAAATATGATTAAGGGGGAATTAGTGTTAAGACCGGGAGTATGTAAGAAAACACCAGAAAAAACTTCATGACACGCCCACTTTTCCCCTCGGGAAAATCACCAAATTATCATGAAAATGCGCAACGAAAAAAAGTCTAACCCGGATCTAGCAGGAATTTGCTAACACATCTTCCAAAGTACAAAAGGTTTGAAAAATTAAATGATTAAATATGTTGACAGACTCAATAGGACTGACAGGGACCCTGAAACGCGAGGATTTCTTTAAGTGCAACAAATGGTGCCTAAAGAGAGGGGGCCAAGACAAAGTTTGGAAATGGGTCAAATTTTTAAGTATAGCAGTTATTTGTATACTACCACAGGGATTCAGGAAAGGTAAGTTTGTACGTTCTACAACGTACGCTTAACAGTTTAAGTGGTATAGGCTAAAAAACAGCAAAAATCAATATAAAGGTCAATTTCAGTTGTACGGGTCAAAATTTTAAAGATGCTCGATTTAGTAAAAAATGATGCAAATTATGGATGCCGAGTTCAAAGGATTAAAATAAGGAATAGTTTTGATGTCTAAAATAACGTAGTTACCGATGTAGGGGTAACAGAGGTTCAACGTCCATTGTATTCAATGGGGATTGACCTTGTTTCCCCCTACTTTCTTAAGCAAAACATTTGAGACACTCAAAATATTCCTTATTTTGATTCTTATGAGCAGCCCAACCAATTAATTTGCACCATTTTTTTATTCAAATCGATCAACCCTAACAAAATGTGAACCCCTGTTGTACAACTGATATTGACCTTTTATTGATTTTTGCTGTTTTTAGTCTATATAAACTCTTAAACTTTACGTTGTAGATAGTACAACATACCAGTCCTGAATTCTTGTGGTTAGACAAAGACATGGTATACTTTTCAGCACGATGGAATCAATTTAAAAATTGACCCCTGTAAAAACTTTGTCTTGCCCCCTCTTCCTTAAGGCACCATTAGTTGCACTTAAAAATATGTTTCGGGGGTCCCTGTCAGTCTGTCTGACCATATTTAATCACTCAACCTATTTGGTATTTGAGATGTGTTACAAATGTCTGCTAGCTCCGGGATTAGTAAGGTTTTCCAGTTTAATTTAAAACACTATGTTGCATTATATTCATATCTGGTTAAGTTATAAATTGTCTTAGAAAAATTTGATGTGAATCTCGTGGAAATAAAAATTTCGTCAAATAAACATTGTTATTTTCAGATGTATGACCACTGCATTTCATAAATTGGTCATATTAAGTTCGTCCTTGGAACATAGAATTCGCCTCACCTGTGGGGTCGACGGCACTTGCCCAAAATATATTCGTCTTTGGTTCATTATTGTTCATACTCTTATCAATGCCAATTCGTCCACGGTATTACACAAATACAGTTGTAGACCTAACTTCAGTGTTGCATTAGCGCCAGAACAAACAAATTGATGGATAGGTAGTGGATGAATGAAAGTCTTAACATCATTTTGATCAAAAACATGCTAAGAAAGTACAATATAGTTTGAAAAAAACTTTTGCTCTCAAGTTTCTAGATTTTGTGCATGATTAACCAACGAGACAGCCCACAAAATAAGTGAAAAAACTTGTCCAAAAGTCCACTTTCAGCTACATTTATTTAATTTCAATTTCATGGTCAAGAATGTAAAAAAGAAAACATAAGTAAGGAAAGGTCACATAAAAAAAAGAGAAAACAAATAAAGATGTAAAATGGATTTGGAAAAAATTAAAGAAAGGGCGAGGAAAAAGAGCGAAATGGACATTATAAAGTATTAGTCTCTATCTATAAAAGGCATGCATGATTTCGAGACGAAAATCAAATAAAACAAAATATGAAATCCTTGGTAAAAAGACGAAATAAATTTAGACATGATGTTGCTAACCACAAGATTAGACGAAATTAAGTATATTTGGACGAAATATAAAATGGAGCATGGTATGATCGCATTGATCCAAAAACTTTGAATAGAATTGACCCCCCAAAACTAAATTAAAGGTGGGGTGTTCCGATTTATGTGTATTTTGTTGTCATTGGTATGAGAGCTGGCACCTGCATTACCTTACCATAAAGTATCGTGGGAAACGAACTTGCGGGTTTTCCTAATAGAAGCGTATGCACATTGTAAGGCCCTACTTCACTACGTGCTAATATTGATGGTTAACCCACCTTAAAACGGCGTTTTGGTTTTTTTTTCAAAGAAGTGGATTTGGAGGAAGCTGAAAATGTCAGGAAGATAATTAGAAAAAATAGGGCCTTTCATCTGATATCAAAACTTTATACTACTTCCGGGGTAAATAAGGGGGGGTCCCCGATGCGATCGGAACAAGCACCTTTAAAAGTTTTACAAAACAGGACATTTACCAATTTTATAGGCGAAATCTAACTTAACCACGTATGAAATAGACAACAAAAATAGTCTTTAAACTAAGGACTAGTGCTCGAAGCAGAGCAACGAATGTTAGCTGGGACTTTTGACCCATATCTGTGAGTTCAAACATGATCAACATTTGACCTTAAAATGGTTTCTTCGGAAGGATAGATTTTCAAGTTCATAATTTGATCCCTGGATATGACCACTAACCCCAGCTCCATTATTTGACCTCTGATCAGACATTGTGTTTTCCAGACCAAAAGAAATTCTTCTTATGTGGTGATACTTTGGCCAGGTGGTGAATGACCTATGACCCCCAGAATGGCGAACTCCAATATGTTTGCACACATCAAAAAGGAAACTTTCCCTGAAATTGGAACTATTATTGTCCTGGTGTAATCATGATTACCTGGGTACCACATCTGTGAACACCCCACCATTATTTGACCCCAACCACCAGGGGATGTTTGAAAACTTCAACCATGATAAAGCCTTAAATTTATAAAAGAATGAATTCAAGAATACCCCTTTTAATCACAATTGTAGTATTTGGGCCAAATCTTGGTGAGTAGAATAAATAATTCGTAGATTTTTTCAAGGAATGCCCCTTTAATTGTTAAATTTGGCATTTGGCCAAATCTGTGAACGATCATATAAGCCCCCTTACCAGGGGATCCTGTACAGAAAGTCTCATGATGATAGCCTTAATTTTGCGAAGGAGGAATGGAATTCATAAGGATTTTCAAGGAATACCCCTTAAATGGTAATTGTGGCATTTTGGCCAAAACTGTGAACACCCCATTTGATGAAGCTCCTACCAGGGGACCCTGTGAACAAAACTCGTGATGATAGCCTTTAATTTGCGATGAGAAGAATGAGTCCTAGATTTTCAAGGAATGCCCCTTAATGGCAATTGTGACATTTGGGCCAAGTCGTGAACACCCCATTTGATTGAAAGCCCCTACCATGGAATCCTGTGAGCAAATCTCGTGTTAATAGCCTTTAATTTGCAAGGAGAATGGATTCATAGGATTTTCAAGGAATGTCCCTTTAATTGGTATTTGTGGCATTTGATCCTATCTGTGAACACCCCTTAGAGCCTCTATACCAGGCGATCCTGTGAACGAATCTTGTGATGATAACCGCTTTAATTTGCAGGAGAATAAGGAATTCATAGATTCAAGGAATGCCCCTTTTTAATTGATAATTGTAGCATTTGGCCTAATCTGTGAACACCCCGTATGCAGCATGTGCTGGTGGATCTTTAGAGCGAATCTGGTAATGATAGTCTTTGATTGTATGATGAAGAAGGATAATTAATCAAATTTCCAGAGAATGCCCCTTTAATTGGCATCATGCACACATGGATCCAAAAACTACTGTGAACAACCCTATATGCGGCATGGGTCAGTGTGCTTCTGAACAATTTGGCTGAAATCGGCCCTTGCGTTTAGCACTAGATAACACTGGTAGCATTTAAGGAGTCGGCCCGGGGGGCAAATCTATTTTCACTCAAGGCACCCCAGTCAGAAAAATATAGGCAAATTTGTCACCCACCAAAAACCCTATGGTCAATTTGGCTATCACCCAAGACCACTATGTTTTGCATGTACATAGCTGTCACTGATTTCCCCTGAGTTCCAAAGTGCCAGCCTTACACCAGTGTCCACTTCATACAATGTATGTGATTGTGCCTCCCTCGGAAAAAGGAGCGTTTGCCAGGAAGAACGAAGAAACTTAGTAACCACAATATGTTTAGCTGCTTATACCAGCTAACATAACTAGACAAACTCCAGGAGACTATGCCTGTTAGTATGATAAAGTCATATTGACCTTTGACCTTAACGATGGCTCTTAGGGCGGGGTTACTGTGGACACTTTTTCACTTTTCATTGCGGCCTACAAGATGGCATTAGCTATGTAGGTTCAATTAAGCCTTCTTTTATATTTTGACGCACAGATGACCATTTTGACCTTTGACCCCATATTGTGAACATTAGAAATAGAGCTTTTCCAAGTGGTTCTTGTGAAACACATTTGACATTAAAAATCTACTTTGGTTGATCGTTATTAGCGTTTTGCATATTAAGTTAGCTCATTTGCATATCTACACGTTGGACCCCTGGGTCAATATTCTGTCACATGTTTCGTCTCGCCATTATCCGCAACTTTTGAACAGACATCTACCCTATCCAAGGGTTATCGATTTTGAGATAAGCAATTTTTGCATATTATTAGATAAATGCCGCCATTTGGAATGTAAGAGTTCCGATATTACTTTGTGTACAAGCGGTATACACTGACCAAAGTACGAGCTCATGCAGAATTTCAGCAGTAGTGCCACATTATCTGTAGAAGAATAGGCTTCAAGATTTTTAGTTTTGACCTCTTTGACCCTCGGAGGTCAAAGGTCAAACTATGTACACCCGTGATGTAGCTTGGTGTCAGTGGTCTTCTGACCCGATTTTGGTCAATATCGGCCCAGCGTTTGAAGCAAAGGCAAAAAAAGAGATGGTCGCGGAAGAAGGAGAAGACTAAAAAAGCATACGCAGAAATTCTATGCCCCGGTTTCACGGGCATAGTAATCGAACGGGAAAAACCTATAATTAGGGTTTTCAAGTTAATTTCGCACGGGTGTAATTGATTCTAATATAAACAATACAATTTTGAATTCGTCTCTGAACAAACTTTGTACTTGAGAGGTGTACAAATGTCTGCTAGCTCCGGGAATAATACATTTTAATTACTTCCTCATCACATAACCAAAATTGAATTTAGGTTTGTCGGGATGACTTGGATTTTTCCCTAATAAACTTTACCCGTGGATTTCAAGCATTTCCCTACCTCATTTTTCACTTTTGGATCTGTTGTTATATGACATTATTACAAGTTAGAAATCAGAAAAACAAATCATTTATGTGGCAATGTAGTCCGAGTTAGGGCACTTATTTGATCAATTCACTGGGGTGGAAGGTTTAGTCTTGCCCATAGGAGTATATAAGTATCTGCGGTGATAACGGTTGCCACAATGGCAAACTTCTCTAGGGCGATAATTAGTTCAGGGCCTGATTGTAAGGAACAACTCAAACTAACCGTGGGCCTTTAGTCGTTTTAATTTCTTATTTTTATGGATTTCCAATAAACATTGGCCATCTATCAAAAATCGAGGGGCCAATATTTCTAAGCAATTATAATTATATTATGCACAAATTTAATATGACGTAATTTCACAAAAATCATAGAAAACGCTCAAGTACCATGAAGGTTTAATTGAAAGGGTAGGATGATATTTCTTGACCATTACAAACTCATATTCAAGGAGTTCTATTCGTTTTTGCGTCTCAAATTCAAGATGGCGGCCAAAACGCCCGCATTCAATGATAAAACCTAAAAACCATATTGTATTAATTTGTTTGGTTAAAAGGACGAAATAAATTTCAAGACATTATGTTTGCCTAACCAAGATTAGAGAAAATTTAAAGTATAATTTGACGGCGACACGGAAATAAAATGAGCATGGTATGAATAGCATTGATCCAAATTTACTATAAGTGACCAACGACTAAAAAGTCTCAAACAGAAATTTACCAATTTGTATAGACGCAAACATCTAAATTAAACACGTGATGTGAAATATAACAAAAATAGCTTTAAATCAAACAGGAAAAACCTATCATATAGGGTTTCGAGTAATTTTGCACGTGTGTAATTGATTTAATAAACCAAATTTACATTTGAATTCGTCCTGAAAACTTTGTACTGAGATTGTGTACAAAGTCTGCAGCTCCGGGATAAATACATTTAATTAATCCTCATCAAAGAACAAACATGAATTTTAGGTTTGTGGATGTACTTTGATTTTTCCCTTAATAACCTTTATCCGATGATTTCAAAGGCATCATTCCCTACCTCCAGTTTTCTACTTTTGAGATATCGTTGTTCTATGACATTTTACAAAAGTAGAAAGAAATCAGAAAAAAAATCATTTTGTTGCAATTATGGTCCGACGTTAGGGCACTTATTTTGATCAATTCACTGGGTTGAAGGTATAGTCTGCCATAGAGGTATATAAGCTATTGCGAGGATAAGGTAGCCACAAGGCGAACTTTCTTAAAGGGCATAATTTAGTTTCAAGGGCCTTATGTAAGGAAAACTCACACTCCCGTGGGCCGTTAGTGTTTTAAGTTCTATTTTTATTGGAATTCCAATATAACTTAGCACTTTATCCAACAAAATCGATGGTGCCAATATTTTCTAAGCTTTATAATATATTATTTATGCAAATTAATCATCGACGTCATTTCAAAAATCAGAGTAGAAAACGCTCAAGTACCATGAAGGTTTAATTGAAAGGGACCTAAGTATTAGGTTAGGATATATTTACTTTGCCATTACCAAACTCATATCTCGGCGTTATATTCTTTTTTGCGTCTTTCAAATTCAGATGGCGGCTCATAACGCCCGCATTCAATGACCTTATAAAATACCATCTTGTATGTAATTTGTTGGGTATATACAAAAATGTGTATAACAAAGTGTAAGATTATGTTATGTCCTTTGACCCTTAGAAACTGTATCGGCACTTCCGTTTGATTAAACAATGGAGAATCAGATGGTGACCATACGTCTGCCGTTTCAGACTTTTAAAAAACACTAATTAGGTCTGTATTATATTTAGTTATGGTATCCAAAACATTATTATTAAAGTACAGATGGGAGTGAGTATGAGACATGTTTTTGATCACTAGATATTTATATTAATATAGGTTTCACGTTCCGATTTCGACACAGGTTCATCCGAATCAAACAATTGTTTAGTTCAAAATTCGTCCCAAATCGAAAACTTGTAAATTGGCCAACGGATTTCGTCTTTGGAAATTCATTCAAAATAGTCGATGATCAAATGACTTCAAGGTATGGTCATTCATTTTTTCCCGTGTTATGAATTTAGTACGGACCTTCAAAACGGCGATATAATGGGTAGTTGGAGTACGTCTTTGGTCATTGGGTTTCAACAATTGGTCTTTCCAATTCGTAGTGTTTAAATATATATGATCCAAATTTAAATCTCGAATTGATTTGTCCCTACCACAAACGTTCGAATTTCATTTTAAAATCCATGTAAATTTATAGTGCACCCTCTCCTGAGGCTACATCACTACCAAAATTGCCGTCATAACGCCACTTCCTTCCCATTAAGAGTCATTTAAAATGTTAGAGGCTTAACGCTGCATGATACCACGCCCATGCGGCCTTGAACGACTAATTCGAATGATTATTTTTATGATCCGATAGCCGATGACGAATCGCGGTTGCCTGTACACGAATTGTAGGACCCGACGATTTTGAATTAACATGACGAACCGGTGCGACCATTGACGATTAGAGTGAACCAGTTTGAAGTTTTGACCAAAGACGAAATCGAGTTGGAAAACAGTTTCGAATTTTGGGGAACGAATTTGAACTAACAATTGGGTAATTCGGATTAACGTTTTAAATCAAACGGGAAAACCTATATTACTTTATTCGTATCCAGGCTTAATTTCTAAGTGTCAAGGTTATATTATTCAGACTTAAATTTCGTAACTTTTTCGTGATTTCCCGGATATATAACAAAATATATACCTCCGACGGTAAATTATAGAGTTAAAACGACATTTGAAAGATGTCCATATTGCTAATCTTTGGAATTAAAGAATGATATATTAATATTTCCTACAAGAGATCACGATGCCCTTAAAATCAAATTTTGCGTGTTTTTATTCAACACTTTATTATATCTAGTCAAAATGTGCATTTATTCCCAATTTTACCATTTTGGTAGAAACTTTTGAGGAAGTTTGGCAGCCATCGGATCTGAGCAAGAGATGCTTTTTGAAAGTTTTTGATGGCCCTTGAAAATAAATGTTTTTTTTTCTGATATTAGTGAATTATTTTGGCCCCCCACTGTGTGCCGCATTTTCAATAATTTAATATTTTTGGACCCATCTTTAATATTGCCCTGGAATGCTGCATGTTTTTGATTGTCTTTAACATTTTGACCGTGTTATAGAATTCATAAAAAGGAAGCTAAGCGTGGGAAAAAAAAAACAAATTGATGGAGTACTGTATATTTTAAGTTTGAAGTAGAACGTCATATGAATTTGCAGGGAAAATGGTGAATATGTGCTCGAAAAAAATTGCACCCTCATTTTTTGGCTCAATCATATCATCATTAACAAGTTCCCGTAGAGAACGGAAAATAAACATTCACAAAGCCCACGGAACCACATGGCCTTGACTAAATGGGGATAATAATTCCATCATGGATTGTTGTATTAAATATGCGTATCAAAGTATGAAGCAAATCTTTTTGTCGGCGGGCCCCTAGGCCATTGTGTTGTAATTCTGTCGTTAGGCTAACTAATTTAATATGCACGCATCATACTTTCCGCCCGCCGTAATTTTCAAAAATTTGTACTCAATATGTCGCAAAATGTGGCAACTTTTATTTGTATTAGGGTAATTATTATGGTGCTAAATTCCAAAGTCTTGCTTGCCCATTCACACAATTATGAGGGTGACAACCATAATGGGGGTAAGGTTATACATGAAAAATTGTTCCAGTTACCATTTTATGTAAATATAGCAAAATTAGGATCGCAATTTACAGAAAAATAATGTTTTCACCATATCTCAACAACAAACCAACAAAAGTATGTTGTTCTAGAGCCATTAGGACCGCTTGCCATGCAGATCTGTATTGTTGTTTTGCTTCGTATCCAAGATGGTAGCCCATGGCCGCTTCAAAGATTTGTAAAGATATAAAGTGATGCCTGTCTGTATATTTAGTCGTATAGTAACAGAATAGGAAAATATTTAAGGTAATAAAACTCCATATCTGTTTTTTGGATCGTGAAGTGGGTATATTTAACATTCAATATGGCGGTAAATATGTGGGCCTTCAAATATTGAAACTTTGAAAATTACCTCAAAATTTTCCCCAAATTGGAGGATGTGAAAATGTGAATTAAGTATGCAGCAAATATAGGTTTGACCAACCTAAACTTAAAGGCTGGCATTTTTTGCTTAACCGTGTTTGAAATTCAGATGGCAGCGAATATTACCGAGTTCAAAAATCTTGAAGGGGGCTTTTTGAATTTGAAAAAAAACTACTGAAACAAAAAATAGCAGCAATGAGTTACTAAAGTGATATAGACATTATTTGTTAATTTGCATTCCATCATTCTTGTCTGGGTGCTACGTTAGATATAAGACAGAGGGACATGTGGTAAGTTTTCTGTTTTAAATTGTTTGAAGGTGGTCCATATTGCCGCCATCTTAAAAAAATGCCCAGCTGGAGTTTATTTGGTCAAACACATCGATCTATCGTTAATTAGACTTTTATTATTATCGTTGAGAAACATCCTGTGAGAGGTAATTTCCTGGGGTTTAAAAGTTTGCAAGTTGGCAAAATTGGGCATCGCATTGATTTTAAAATGCCTTACATCCCAAACGATAGATACGGTTTCGTCTGGTCAAAGACATTGCTTTTTTTAACTTTAATTAAATTTATAATAATACTATTATTTTATGAATATACAATTAATATTAACAGGTAGTATCATTTTAAGTTTTACAGATTCATGAAGCGGCCATGATGGCTTGCCATCTTGGATTCGAAGCAATGGCTAATAAGCTATATAATACAAAATGTGTATAAAAAAAATAAAAAAAATAAAAAAAATGTGTGTGTGTTTTCTTGTTTTGAGATATGGTGGAAAACTACGTTGTTTTTTTTTTTCTACTAATTGAAGACTTATTAAAAGCGCAAGTAATGATTGTTTGCAATTGCAATTAAAAAAAATGCAGCGTAACAAATAAAACTATTTCAGTTTGACATATGAACCATAATGTGTCACAAAATGCACCACAAATTACTAATTGAATGAATATCCTGATCACAAAAATGTACAAAATTGAATTACGATCTGCGTATGGTAACTTTGTGTTACGGTTGATCATTATTGTTATTATTATTAGTGGATACCGCTGTTGTTTACATTTGCTGTGTCGCCTCTAACTCAACGGCATACCGAGGTTCCTGAGTTTTCCCTATGGACTTATCGTATTATGTCTGTGTGTAATTGAGTGGGCATTTCGGGTAGAATTTCTTGCCAACCATGATTTTTTCACAAAGTACATCATACAATTATCAAAACATGTTTGCATTTTTTTCGGGGCCCGCCTCTTGGTATATTTGGCGGCCATTTTCAAAATGGCCGCCTTTCTAAATTAAATATGCCTCTATCTCGGCCTCTAAGCTCATAAAGTCATAATTCTGGGTTATACCCATGTTTTAGGGTCAAGGAATTCATATTTGATGTTGGTTTAATTGTGGATGTCTTCATTCACTACAATTCCAAGATGGCCGCCAAAATTCCACCCGTCATAACACAAAATAAAGTTTTATCTCGGCTTCACAAAGCAGATAATATGTTTTTTTTTTCTTTGCAATAGGTTTTTTGAGGTCAAAGGAAATTCGAGCTTTTCAATGCACGTCTAGGTTACATGACTTTGCTTACATTAGAATCCAAGATGGCTGTCGAAATAAACCTCATTGTATGGTCATCAATATTACCTATATTTGAGCCTTTCAATTTCTGAAGCAGATCTATAAAAACTATTTTAGTGTATTTTTATTTGTTTTGGGGTCAAGAAATGAAAGTGATAGATGTCTTTTATTCTACGATCCAAGATGGCGGTCACAATTATAGCCCTGGTATATTGCCACCACCATATGCAATTTGCTATATCTCGGTGTCTTTGATTAGTCTTTTGAATTCTGGACGGAATCAGTCGTGTGTTACTTTACTTTTCAGGGTTGGATTCACACAGGCAGAATTCAGTGCAGTCAACTTTGTTCTCTCTATTTGTGTATTATCTATTTAAGCATAAGTGTCTCATTTCACCTTATCACTAGATAATGAGCATAAAACTAGGATAACAAAGCCTTATCTTGGGCTCTTGGGGTTTAGCTTTGTTAACCCAAGATATGGCTCCTTTATATCTAGGTACGGTATAGCAGATCAAACCACATATAACAAACATAAAGCGCATCTTGGCTTTACAACCCTAAACCATAGATAACCCTAAGTAAACCCCATATAATGCTGTAAACCCAGGATAAGGCGCGTTATCTGAGGGTTTACAAAGTTAAACGCCAGATAACAAACCTAAACCTAGGATAATACTGTTAACCCATTGTAACCCAATACAATGAGCCTTTTTTGGATTTACAACTTTATTCTTCCTCTTATCAAGTCCAAACAAAGTGCTCAAATATGCTCTAACCCGAGACAACTACAAAGTCTGCCTGTTTTGTTTAATTTGGCAAGGTCCATGTCTGTGCATGGTTGCTCCAACAACAGTGGGCAGACCAAGAGATTTTCAATGTCTTTGGTGTTGTTCCACAGCCACAAACAGTATCCTGATCTGCTTCCTGATCAGGTAGCCCAATTTTTACAGGAAAACCTTATCGGCCGATTCCGGTTCTCTATCTGTTGAAACATCGTCATTCAGGCGCAGGCTATGAGGCGTCACCTCCAGGTGGAACGTGCTCCCCTGGTTCAATACTAATAGGCATTACTTGTTTGACAGCAAGTCCTTCTTTCCACAAGGCGGCTCTCTTAAACTCCATAAGAGGCAGCTGCTGTAATTAAGGCGGTTAGCAGCAGGTCTCTGCCGGACATAGGGTGCTTCACATTAGATACTTGACAGCTACTTTCTTGCATGCTCGCTACACTTCGGCGGATGGCTGGTGGAGCAATACCTGCTAGGATGTAAAGGTTCTTTGTTAATGTTTAGAGAAGACATCCTGTTATAAGCCACAGCAAGAGGCATGTAAAGCTGGATCAAGCTTCTTGGCATGGATTGATCTTTCCCATGCAGGGCTGGCATACTCTGTACATGAGTAGCACAGGGCCATGCCACCTATCATAGAAATGTGCTCGAGCACCCTATCTTGTGCCAGTAAGTTTGTTCAAGATATTATTGGGTGAACATACTTTACTCTTTGTCTTCTCTCTAAATTCCAATTACTTTGCCTGGCTAGAAACCTGCTTGTTCTTGCGCGAGCAGCAGAAGTTGAAAGAGTTTGTAGGTATGGTTGACGAGTGATATTGGCATCATATTGGTCAATAGCTCTTGGGATTAGATTGATCTTTTTCCAGGCTTTAGGATTTCCACACCATGTACCTTTGATCCCGATCTTGGGAACCTGCATGTGAGAAATAGGGCCATCACATTTCTGCCGTGAAATTAAGGTTTGTGGTGTAGTGATTTAGGATTTGCTTGTCTTGTTCTTAGGTTTGTTCAAGAATGATGTCATCTAGAATGTATGAGAACAAGCGATTGATGTTTGATATTTGTTCAAAACATTCTTGCAGTTGCTACTGATGGGGAAGCACTGAGCTTCCCCTGGTGTGGATAGGGTAATGCTTTTGTAATGAGTTCTCGCAAAGCAAAAAGGTGTTTCTGCTGCGTACCAGAGACAGAAGTTATCGTATTCATTGGCGGTCTGTTTGTAGTTGGTTGGAGTATATTTCATAGGATCAGAGAGACTTTGTTTTAGACTTAACTTTGATGCCAATGGCTGTGGGTAATCTCCTTGTGGACAGTGAAGTGTGTTAGGGTATAGGTTATACTGGTACGGTACTCACAATCGGCTGCGCTTCAAATTTATGTTTCCTGGTGGTTTCTCTAGAGTTTTGTTAGAGAATAGAAAAGAGATTCACTGCAGCGAATGTCATTCAGGTTGTTCGGATCTAAACGTTATTTAATGCATTAATTAAGATTGTTCGTGTCTCAAGTGTGTTGTTGTGTACCAATGCTGCGGTTTCTTTTTTAAGCCGGAAGGATATGAGTTCATAGAGTGACGGTTAAGATGATTATAAACTCTACATGCATAGGTTTTTAACATCATTGTTTTTACTTTCATTCAATAAAATTTGAACAATGACTTGCACACGGGTAGCAATTTAACGTTATTTTTTCATAAAGTCTTGAATAGGCTATCGAAAACATCTGAACACTCATCTCACGTACGGTTCTTGCTCATTACTACCTTCAACAAATCGATATCACCTATTATCCTATTATTTTGAAATAAAGGCAAAAAATGGCCCAATCAGGATATTAATGTACACAAAATCTATTTGGCTTAATCTCTGTAATGCTTCCAACAGAGGATTGGCAGCCTTCATATACCCATATTACTCAAAATATACCACTCAGCCACCATACAACTATTGAAACATTGATGGGGACTTCTTTCATAACATGCTTTTGAAGCTAGGAAATAATAACATAATGTATGGTTGCCGATTGAGCCACCTTTTGGATTTTGAGTGATTAAAGACATGAAATTATTAAACAACATACACAATATGAATTCCTTGACCCCTAAAACATGGGTATTATATACACTCAGAATGTATGCTCCACGGCTTCTCAGAGGCCAAGATATCGGCAAATTTAATTACGAAGGCAGCCATTTTAAAAAAATAGGTTCATTCGGCGCGGCCATCTGGAGTCTGTGTAGTTGTAAGCAAGTCATGTAAAACTTAGACGGGCAATTAAATCGAAATTCTTTGACCGCAAAAAACCTATGGCAAAGAAACAAAAAAAAACATCTTCATATCTGCGCTGAAGCCGAGATATAGCTATTTTGTGTTTTGATGGACATTTTGGCGGCCATCTTGCATTTTCTAGGAATGAAGACGTACCACTATTAAATAACACAAATATGAATTCCTTGACCCTAAATACTATGGGTCTAGACACAGGAATTATGCTCCTACGAGCTTCAGAGGCCGAGGATATAGGCAAATTTAATTACGAGAGGCGGCCATTTTGAAAAATGCTTGCCAATATATACCCAGATGGCGGCCGAAAAAAATGCAAAAACATTGTTTTTGATAATTTATGTGTACTTTGTGAAAAAAATACCGGTTTGCAGAGAATCTAACCCGAATGCCCACTCATATGATTCATGACATACGTACATACACCTATTAGGGCCATCGCGCTCCGCTTCCAACTATGGCAACGACTCCACCGTATCAACGCAGGCAGTTTTCCTGCGCTTTGATATCGAGTTTACCCGCTATATGTCGAGTTTAAAGCGCTGCCTATCCAGTTACTAGTTTGAACTCTATGTGCCGAGTTTCAAATCATCTGTGCCAGAAATAAATTCATGTCCAGAATAAAATCATGCCGAGTTTAAAAAACTGGACAGATTTTTTTCAAACGGCAAAAACTGGACATGTAATTTTTTTCTCAACATGAGCAAACTCGACATGATTTTTTTCTCAACATGCGCAAATCGGAATGATTTTTTTCTCAAACATGAGCAAACTCGACTATGATTTTTTTCTCAACATGATGCAACTCGACATGATTTTTTACACATACACCAGAAAATCATGTCGAGTTTTCCAAATTGTTGACGAAAAAAATCATGTCGAGATTTGAAATGGACATGAATGATGTTTGTTCAAAACTCCACCATTATAGAGAGCAAACTCGATTGTTTGGTATAGAGGCAAAACTGGACATATAACGCGCTGTAAAACTGACATAAACGCTGCACACTCGAATATGGCGAGGAAAGGAAGGAAAACTCGATTTACACAGCGGTGGTGAAACTCGACATGGCGCGGGGGAAAACTCGCCATGATTTGATACGTGCAGCGTTGAAATGGACATGATTTATGTCAAACTCACCATTAGAGAGCACAACTCGATTTGTATAGAGGGCAAACTGGAACTATAGCGCTGTAAAACTCGGCAGCCAATTATAACGCTGCACACTCGACTTATGGCGAGGAATCGATACACGCGCGTTTGAAACTAGACATGCGCGGGGAAAGAAAACTCGCCTGATTTGATACGTGGAGCGCCATATTCCACGGCTGCATCGCGGTTTTCTATGACAGGTTGAACTTCACGGGTGCCGCCGCAGCTCGTTTTTAAGGTGAAGCTTCGCGGCGCGTCCAAAAATGGTTGGGTATTCTAAGTTTAGCCTGATACGTTACATGTATTTGCCTTGTTTCAGAAATAATATTTTACAGGCTTTGTCCAATCATTAATAGTTTTGATCACTCATACAAACTAAATATTTACATGGCCTAATCCCCCTCTTCACCTAGGCCTCGATGTCATGACACTTTATATCCATTCTTTGATTGACTCCACCAAGAATCGATAGTGTGTCTTCAGACTTACCGACAATCTATTCAATTGAATCGTGGATACAGCCTTTACATCATTCGATACAAAAAAGTTTCATGTCAATGGGTTCAAGCATTTATTCTGTTGAATACAGTTTGACCAGTTCAGCTGTTATTACGTCTTTTTAGTTTTTGATCTCTTACACATCCCCTCCAAATCCATTCGTACCATCGACAATATCGTTTACTGACCGGCATAAAAAATCAGACTATCACATAACATAGTC
Source organism: Ophioderma brevispina (assembly GCA_023653785.1). NCBI lineage: Eukaryota > Metazoa > Echinodermata > Ophiuroidea > Amphilepidida > Ophiodermatidae > Ophioderma > Ophioderma brevispina. The sequence continues at coordinate 18,572 of JAMKCH010084022.1, forward strand.
CATTGGGTAGAAAGGCTGTCAAACCTTCGTTGTATGTCTTGAATTCAGAAAATTGATAATTTAGCGACGTGGTTAATCGTCCGGCATTTGAATGTTTCTATATATGATGTCATGCATAGCAATGTTCAATGTTACTTATTAGCCAATGTTCCTGTACTATTCGGCAATGTAGGTATCAATGGAATACAATGTAGACATTGTATTTAACCAAATTTCCAAACAAATGGTTTATTCGTAAAATGGCAAATAATAGGGTTGCAACCGTATTCCTTTCAACTGGTATGCTACAAAATACCTCAGGTATATGCATTTGCCTTAAGGTAAAGAACTTGATCTCACACTGTATACCTGCTTAAGATTTTGCTTTTTTAAAAATGTTTTGAAGGGCATTTAGTGTAAAATTCTTGATCTATAAATGAATCAGTAATGCAATGCATTGTATTTTAAAATGCACCTACACTGTTAACAATGTTCATAAAATAACGTCACCTTTTGATGGCAGCTGGGACTCACAACAGTTAAACCGACTTTTTTACAGTAATTTGCCCGTTTCCGAGTCCCTTTTTACAGGTTATTTTGCACGTTTCGAGTCCCGGCTGACAGTCAAAACCACTTTTGTTTTTTTAAGAACGTTTTAACAGTGTATAATTGTACTGACTTCAAGTGAAGGATTTGGGTCATGAGTTTTCTGCATGATCAAAAAATTATGAACACTGTTTAGCAAAAGGAACCAGTAAACCAAATTCTCTGTGTAACTGATTTGATGACCGTGTTACAGAATAACTCCGTTTTTGAATAATGTACATAACTGGAATTTTGGATATGACTACATGGGGGTGTTATTACGTCAAATTTGTAGAAAAAAATTGGGCTTAAATGCTGATGGGGTCTGGCCATATCAAAAGAAATTAGAAACGAATATTTCATTTTTGGTTTTTAAAAATGCCAAAAAATGTGATTTCTCCTCAAATTTGTACACTTAAATAATTCTTTAAAATCACAAATTTTGATATTCAGCGTTGTAGATAACTTTAATTTCTTCAGATGAAATAATGCGTTCCAGTTGAAGATTTGCATCAAACCGTTACGGCTAAAAACGGTTCGTTAGTCAAATCCGCGGCCATTTTGGACGCAATCTGGTTTTCAATTTTTTCGCAATCGTTAAAATAATCCAACATCAGTTTTCCGATGCCCAAGATGTTTCCCTACTTGAATCTAGTCACCAAAATTAGATCTTGGCTCCCAAACTTATGGAATGATAAATGTAATAGCAGAAGAAATACAAAGAAAAAGTTTTTAAATTTGAATGTTTCTTATATTTTTTTAAAAAATACTTAAAAGGTTTTTTACACACTGAACGATATGCGACTTTGTAACAACATCGAACATCCCCAACGCCTCAAAGCCCTATTTGATAATCGCCAATACATGGTTGAGTGAGAAAAAGGAAGACCAAAAGGACCGCCCCCCTATATGTAAAAACGTTTAGAGTTCAGCCATCTTTAGTAAGCAATGGATGTAAAAGTGTCATTAATGAAGGTCATTAAAAAAAAAAGGATCCAATTCCCTAATGTTACTTGAAAAGTATGGGCTGGTGAACACAGAGAGCATTTTTCACTTCTGTCCACGGCACCCCCGGAACGGCAGCTTAAAGGTATGAACAGCTGTCTAGATTTCGTTGGTTTCATGTTTCCATTCGTGAACACGTGTATTTGCCAGTTAAATGTGCTTGCAACGAGGATTAAAATAACAGGTTGGACTAAAAATGTGGAAAATTCTGATTTGCACGGGAACCAAAAGCTTTCTATCCAACATATCCCAATCTGAAATGACCGCTGGCGCCGGGAAGTAGCCTGGGAGATATACAGTGGCACCTATGATATGCTCTATAACGGCTTATAGTCCTTACAAGAGAAACACCCCTGGGTCCATGGGAGAGCGGGGGCGGAAGATTGAACCAAATGGACGGACTCAACGGAGGAAACAACCTCTGGAAAAAACGTAACTTACGATAGGAATGTTCGCAGCTCCCAACAATGGTGCTACCTGTCAGGATTGTGGGAAGTCAGGCTTCAAAATGTCAAAACTTCACACAAGCAATATCTAAGTGTTGGAGAAAGATCATCGCAGTAGCCAAAATCCATAAGGGGAATGAGCATCAGTCGCGAAAGTAACGAAACCCTTTGGGAAGGTTTGGAGGCCAGATAAAAAAAACCACAGTTGCATCTAGGTGACAGGAAGAGTTTCATCACAAGAAAAAAGTAAAGAAGAAAGTAAAGAGAAGGCCCGTTCTAAGTGCAATAATATCGAAGTGGCAGAGCAACTCAATTTACCAAAGCCATCTGACAAAACATCTTGGAAACCTTTAGATGATCTACTTTATGAAGAACTTCCCTATCGAAGTTGTTAGAAATCCGAGGAGCAGCTTGAATCAGGAAAAGACATGTCTACAAGAGACTCAGGAAAGATTTGGGGTCAAACCAAAGTCCAGCAAATCCGGACCTAAGAAGCCTCAAAAAGTTCACCAACAAAGAAGATACGACCCTCAAGACAGATACAAAGTTCCAGTAAGCAAGATCTTAGGGAGGGTGACAAGACTAAAGCTGGAGACATGAAAAAGGAATTTCATAAGCTTGTTAGACTCCACAACAAGATCCGCAAATTGGAGTCTGAAACAGAAAGAAAAGCAAGCAACCAACAGAGCCCAGCAGCAGTTTCGTAAAACCCTCACCAATTTGCAAAGAACTTTTCAATAACAACCAAAATCGAGAACCATCTTCAAGAACAACGAAAAATACTTCCAAAGAAACTCTTAATGACAAGAGAGGGACTATAAGTACCACCCCTTGAGAATATGAAAAGACCACCAGCACCGGCAGAAGGCATTTAACACAAACCACCAAGCTTAAGAGCTGACTCCTATCTCAAAAAAGAAGAACAAGCTCCCAGTTACCAAGCCGATACCATCCCTTGTCTATAATAAGAAATGTCGCAAAGACTACACAAATCCTCCATGAAGTCTCTGTAACATATGAGATCTGCTGTTATACCAATGAGCTGGATATAATGGAGAACAACTTTATCTCCAAAGGAAATACACAAACATCCCTCACCTTCAGACAATAACCGTGAGAAGCCATGGAAATATTGGCATGGGAATTCTAGCTCAAAGGATGATAAAATATCTTGTGACATCAATATATTGACAAATCCATCCAAGGGATTCATTGAGAAGATCTCGAGTAGTGTGTAGAGTCACACTGAATCACTCACAGAAATGCTCATGGATGCAAAAAAGTATGGTAAACAAATAGTGACAACTGGCTGGCCTTGCAGAAGCCTACGGATGCAGTCCCACATACCTCATCCATTTTGCTCTTGAAATGTACTATGTGCCTGAACAGACCGTAAGTTAGTGTTCAACTACTCACGACTAGCGAAAAAGTTCTCAGAGTCGAGACCAAGACTGGAACAGACTGATTGCAGTGCCTTGTAGGATTATTCCAAGGATGCCCCTTATCATGTACACTCTTGCCTCGCAGTCTTCAGCCTGTGTTTAGACCGTCTGGATGGATTGAGAGACCTTGGATATCAACTCAACTCTGAACCTAACTTCAACTGCTAAAGCATATACATATTTATCTAACCTACAGCGTAGTAGACCCAGAAGGATGCCAGGACACTAATTACCACCCTCAGTCGAAGAATTCTTTCTCGACTCGCATCTATGAAGGCAAAACCAGCAAGTGTAGGCCCATGCCTGAAGGAAACTTTATACAGACAAAAAATGAGACGAGAAGGTCATAAAACTCCAGTTATGTTGCATTTTATCCCAAGCTGACCATCGACGGGAAAGAAATAGCATACATCCGCAGCCAACCTGTCCTATTTCTGGGAAAGCTTATTTGGGCCATTCTCAAAAAGTAAAACCTGTTGATAAAAAATGGAAGTTAATGGTATTGCGAATTTCTTTACATTATCACGATATCATCCTTCGAGAGTTTCCTGCATGATATTTCAAACACACAATATGTTCAAACTCAAACACCCTCATTTGCATACATGAACGTCTTCAATTTTGGGATTAAAAAAGTGAGATTATATTACACCATTTTGCTTCTTTAGGTTTATATAATTAGCTTTTTCATTTTTGTTTGAAAATGCCAAAGGTGCATGTACTTCAAATTTCAAATATGTTGAAAAAAATAACAAATTTATAGGAAATAGACAAGTAATAAAAGAGATTCTAATGACTTTGGCATGTCACACACGTGACCAAAAATACACTGTCTCGAGTACTGTTCAGATTTCATGTCAAAAAAAAAGTTATATGTACCTTCCGTTATTACAAAATAAATGGTTTAGATTCTTTCCTCTTTTCCAAAAAGTTATTGATGTGCTAATTACTGTCACACACGTGACCGGCACTCACATTTTAGTATGTGAAGGACATATAATTTCTTGTCATATTGGAAAGGTTAGCAGTTTTAACTTATATATCAGGTTTAAATGTGAATATGATCAGTTTTTAAACACGGAACAACAAGTAAATTTTACTAAAGACTGGTTTAAACTTGATTTCATGTGTCTTTTGAAAGTTTGGGTGATGAAGTTGCCAAATTTAAGCAGACTTGAACTATGTCAACCAGGAAATTTGGCAATTTACGAGGAGTAGCATGCTCTTTGCAAGTTATTGCTCATTTGCATGTAATGAAAAGTGTGGAGACTGTGGAAGATATGGAAATACAAAAGATTTTATTTTAAAAAACTTCATTTTTGGTGCCACATGAACAATGGTCATCAATTTTTGTTGAATCAATGGAGATGTCACACAAGTAACCACCAATGTCACACAAGTGACCGTTATTGATATAAATTTGTTAATTACCGAGTAAAGTTGCTTGTTACTTTTAATCAACAACATTGTCGTAATGGGACAACATAACCAAGTCGTTGGAAATAAATATAAGAAGGTGAGGACTTAACTATCAAAGAATTTTACAGTGAAGTTTGATATCTAAAAAACCCCTTTTTGTATGAGGTCACAAACGTGACAGAACTTTTATGCCCGCATGACAAAATAATCATCTGGCGAAAGTGGAAACATTATTTGTTTAGGTTTGGTCTAAAGGTTTTCATTTACAAAAAAGTAATGTTCTATGGCCTCCATTTTTCTGATTAAACTTTTAAAATTATTTGCACAAGTTTTAGAGAAAAGCATTTCTCACGGAAAAGTATTTTGTGACTATAAAAGAGAGAAAAGGGGAGTCCCTAGAGGTGGTTTATGCAAGATGCACCTGTTAGATAGATTTGACCATTAAGGAAGTGGGGAATTCCCCAAGATGTTGTAACTTAGTAAGAGTTCGCCTTGTTTATGCTTTTAAAAGATCAAAACATTGCAAAGATTCTGGATTCCCAATAGAGTTATCTATATGAAGTGATTGTAATTGGGGTGATGAATTCCAATTAATCAGCTAGTGTAAGGTTAGTTATGCATGGGATGATGTAATGATTATTGTTAAAAAGGGGGATCTATCTGTGAGTAGTTAAAATACTATCCCCCCCCCCAAAAAAACTTTGGAAGGACCTATCTGCCAGCATCCACTAGTAACAGTAGCTAGAAGATAGCTAGTTTACTCTGCATTGAGGAGCAGACCTGTGTCAAGTACCCTACTGCAGAACGACGACCTTTTACCCGGGACACTCAACAATATAAAGAAGTTAGGTTTGCCGCGGGCACCGCTCTTCCATTGCGATACACACGTCAAAGAATCCCCAAACCACCAACAAAGCGGGACACGACGTGCTAAGTTACAACTTCACACAATGCATAATGCTCGTCGTGTGATCTATTCCACCCAATTACTGCCCAGGGGTTGTGCATGTACAATCAGGGGGAAACCCGAATGGAAAAACAATGCGCTGTGACAACGAGGGTTCCGATAGCTCGTGTGAAGTGAAGGGAAATAGGGGAAATCGGAACAGAGGCAACTTATAATGGAACGATGTCATGGATGGGAAAATATTTTGAAGAAGTGTGGTTTTGCTTTGTGCATATTAAGACTGCAATAGCACTGAAGACGATGTCAGAACATTTTCGCTAATATGGAATTCGATCTATTGCAACACAAATTGTACTAAGAGTCTACGAAATTATTATGAGAAAAATGGAATGAACTGTAATTGCGAAATTTGGCGAGGGCCAAGCTTTCTGGGCTTTAGTATAGCGCGCATACAATGACCCAACCAAGGTTAATTATATTAGCAGTGGCGCCCTTTTAATATGTTCTAACAATGTTGTAAAGAATTTGTTTGTGTACTGCCAGGATATATAATTCCATGTGAGCAGAGTGCTTAATTATTCTACTGTCTCGTCCATTTGAAAAACCGAAAGTGCTGGGATCAAAATAGGATTCCAAATTGTGGACAGATAGAAATCGTGGTGATTATCTTGGGACGATATACTGGGGATTATGTCGTCGAGGGACTTAATTTAACCTTGTCTTCTTGAACTGCTGGACAAAAGTTATCTTCAGGACTGAGAGATTCCCATGGAATATCTCCCTGAAGGTTAAATTATGTGACTGCATACTGTCCTTTTGGAGTCTTCACTGTGAGACATAATTATCGTTGAACTGCAACGCTGGGGAATGCCTTTTTAGTTGGAGACCAAAAAACTCTGAAGTAAGATTAGAATGTTAATTGTAATTTGAATGTATAGATAATTGTACTTTGGACATAACAAATCCTTGAACAATTACAAATCCGTAAAATCTGTTATATTATATAAAATTCAGATCCACTTGTGCATCATGGGCTCATTTATTTGTGTTTGAAAGGTATTTCTGACCTTAGGCGTCCACGAGAACGTCCATACAGTCTACATATTGGTTCATTTTGGCAAAACAGCATCGGGTTGAAAATCAAAATTTCCCGTTTTGGGGTCACAAACGTGACCGAAGAATGGCCCATCTACGAAGACCTAAAGATGATGGCATAAGAAATCTTGCAGAAAAGCTACAACATCTGCTAAAACTGACAGACAAAAGCCAGATCAATGGTATCATGAAACTGTGGATGTATAACAATGCAATACTACCAATCTTTCATGAGAGGTTACAATCTACAACTTCCCGATTAGCTTTGTACAGAAATTAGAAGCTGCATGTACTAAGCACCTCAAGAAGTGGGCCGGCATCAGTAGAAACACCACCACTAGTGCCATCTACGAAGAAGAGGGGAAATATGGTCTAGAGTTGAAGAAACTGACTACATCGGTGAATGCATGCAGCGCCAAATCTCATCGTAATAGTACTCACAGATGGTACCACACAGACCTCTGTACGTGAAGTCCTACTTGAAAATAAGCAATACCGTTGGAACGGTGTTAAAGAGATTGAACAGAAAGAGCGTCACCTAATCATCATGTGCAGAGGACAGACAACAGACAGGCAAGCCCTTACCAGTCTTGTGAAAGATGTTGATGAGGAAACTATGCTTGTTCACCTATACTCCTGTGCAGCACAAGGACACGGACTACGTGGGAAAGTGCCAGTGCAGGTCGACCATCATGGAAGAAAGTTTTATATCTGTGGTCTCCATAACTATTTGCATTTCATGTGAACTCCATCCACAACACACTCCCAACTCCAGCCAACCTTAAGCTCTGGGGGAAAACCCACTTGGTCACCGTCGCCAGGCAAGTGACTGGAAGTTCTTATGGATTCTTTATGGATGAAGAACACAATCCAATGAAATTCCACTCCAAAATTATGGATACTGCAAAACGACCAGATATCATCATCTTCTCAGAATTAGCCACGATAGCAGTACTTATACAGTGTGAGTCATAAAACCCTACATTCAGAATAAAAAATAATTAAAATAGTTAAGAATTATTTTGCTCAAATGTTACTTGGTTCTAAAGCGGGATAAATAAGGCCTTTCAGAAAACGTTTATTTGGTGTCCTTTTTGACTTTGGAGGAACAAGTTATGCCTATTTTGCTGAGAGACTTGAAAATCCTGTTTGGCCGATTTTGAGCCATACAAAGATGTGTCGTTTACATAGAGTAACATGGTCTTCAGCAGCGTTGAGTAAACCATTTAACACCAGATTATTATTAAACAATAGAAGTGGTGAGGAATTGAAGGATTATAAAAATAATATCCCGGAGATTACAAAAGAAAATGCTAAGTGAAAAAAAATGTTCAATTTTCCAAATAAAAAAGCAAGATAGCCGGTTATTTCTTGTGATGGCCACAGTTTACTTTGGTTCAGCAAGATTTCAGTGGTTTTACTACAGCGAAACTTGGGAGCCAAAAGTGACACCATAGAAAGTTTTGTATTCCGCTTGAAAAAACAAAAAAACACGCGTTTTTAACCTAATTTTAAAATTTGAATTACAAATTTATTTACAGACAAACTTCACTTTAGTTCTTCTCGCAATTTTGGACGCTGAGTTATACTGTATTCGTGCAAAATAATTATTAATAGATGTAAAACAAAAATCTCTGTGCAGTTTCATTATGTTCATGAACAGAGAAATTGACATGGAGTGATTTTCAATAACTTACTATTTATAATGAGCAATGGTCATTTAATTTATTGAAGATATTTACTTATAATTATGTTACACAATATTTTTTTCAAACTGAGATGGTCTTTGTCAAGAAGAAATCTATACCATCTGAAAGTGATGTGTGAATGTCTTTGCTATAATGAGTAATGGTATACGTCGGTGTCAATCCTCCGCATTGTAGGTTAAAAATCGGCCAAACAGACTTTTTAGGTCTCTCCGCAAAATCGACATGTTCTGATCAAGTCCGAAAGACACAAATAAAAATCTTCTAAAAGCGTGATCCCTGTAAACAGCCAAAGCAAAAATTCAGCAAAAAATAACTTTTTGGATGTAACATTTGAAGAAAAAACTTTCCGAATGTAGGGTTTTATTGACTCACACTGTAGAACTGACAGTGCAATTCACACAACATGGTGATGCAAATATGAGGAAGAAATGCAAATATAGTGAAACTGTTCCAGAATGTGAGAACCGCTCATGGACCACTTACTACTTCCCTATGAGATAGGAAGCTGAGGGGCTGTATAATACATCCCTGCCAACGGCTCTCAGCGGTCTCGGCATTCCAAAGGGATACGGAGGAAAAAGATCATGGACCATGCAGCAAAAACAGCCTTGACGGAGGAAGCTATGGTATCTGGCTTAGCAGAAAATCAAAAGCTTCCCAAGGGCTGACTTTGATACCCAATGCCAAACATCAACTCAGAGGGAAGTGAGACGGTTGTGGCCCCGCAAAAATATTTTGAATCCACCAAAGCCTGGCCGAAGCCCAGGAAAACCTCTGAACGTTGCTACCAAGCACTAGAACGGTTTCTGACATCCCCGTTGGTTCCGAGAATTAGAGTGCACATTCTAAAATGGATGGACGAGCTATGAAGGTAAACGACGCTGGTGGTAGTCGCCAATGATCTACTTCTCTCAGACTGAGAACTGTTCTTTGGTACAAAAAATTCTGAAAATATCTAATTTCCTATAGGACCATAGGAATTAAATAGGACCAAATAGAAATTAAAATATAAATGATATAAGCAGATACATTTTGTTTTCATTTAAGTTATTTCAGTTATTTCTATAGACAAAATAAAAGTAGGGAATATTTTGCGTGTCTAATTACAGACTGTTCCCCCCCAAATGTTAACATTCTTTTGGGACATAGGCATTTTATACCAAACTAAAGTACGCATTGGTCTTTTGTGATATAAGATTGGGTGTGTTATTGTTTTTTATGGTTAGATTGAAAACCCGAGCATAGTGGGTTTCGCACAATGATCTCTATACAATGGATTGAAAAACTGGGCTTCGTAATGGAAGCGCTGATGTACCATATGGTCAGCCAAATATTTCTGTATGTCATCAAAAACAAAGAACAGGTGAGTCGCAACAACACCTTTTTGGCTGATTGTTTTCAAGAAATTACTGGAGTTTCCCCTTTTCAGAATTTGTTTCCTGAAGGAACTACAACTCCCTTGGGGATTGAATAAAGGTGTCTATGAAAGAAAATCAAATTTAGAACATTCTCACGTTAGATTTTGCAAATTGAGTGTTTCTATTTGAAATTGACAGGTGTTTTAATTTTCCCTAAATTATTTTTACCCTAAAATCATTTTTCTAAAAAAAATTAAACACTTGATTTAAAAAAGCCAACGTGTGATAATTTAGGATTTTGTTTATACATATCCCTGGAGTTCAATTAAAAGCACCTTACATTTAGGCTGGGAAAATATTTATTGAAAAAATGGGGAATTTTTAAAAAATAAATAAAAACATAATACAAAATGGAACTGTCTCGAAACTGCAAAAATTGTGAAGGAACGTTAATCTACCATAGTCAAGTGTGCGACTAAATTGATTTAGAGGATTTTGATTTATGGTCATTTGTCTGTAGCCAATGATCCTACCTTTAAGCCAAATAATAAGAATTTATTTGCCTTTTGATTTCATTTCAAAGCGAATAGTTAGAAAAAGGATAACGCTTCGCCAAAGTCCAAGGTATTATGTGACGTCAGCATTTCAAGTGCTTAAAGCAGAAATCGGACCAAGCTGATTTTGTCCTCTTATAATTGATGAAGCATATCTTTTGTTCTAAGTATCGGATTGGAATGAAATAATGGAAACTTAAAAAAAAACCCTCGTCTTACCAAGCCTTTTTTTTTGGAACACGGTTTTTACCAAGGGGGGGGGGGTACCACCCCTCGAGAATCGTTATAAAGCACACAACCCGATGCTTATTATTTTTGTAACCAGTGGATAGTATGGCTCCTCTGTCATTGATACCAAAATAGTATAACATACCTAGTAAGTGTCACACAATGACTTCAATCAAGTCCGCCGACGTTCGGGCAAATTGGGCATTTTTTCCCTCCCCACAAAAAGAGGCTAAAACCAATTTTGCGTTAAAAAAACGTAGGAACATCGGTTTTCATGCGGTTTCAGCTCTAAATGTTGCCAATTGGGGCTGAGTTATTATAAAACAATACGAGTTTAGGAGCCATACTGTGCATAAATTTTCATAATGGCAAACCAGAAAATAGCCTTGGGTGCACACCCCTTACCCTTCGGATTTTACAGCATACCCTACCCGTAAGGTGCAACCACCTTAGCATTTTTTTTTTTTTCGTTTTTCGCTAAATACCGGAAAGGAAGAGAAAACGATTACCTAGAAGCTTTTTTGTTTTACGAAAGCTTTTGGCATTTTTAGCGCACCGGAGCGAAGTTTACAAAAAGTAATGTTAATGGCCTCCATTTTTCTGATTAAACTTGTTAAAAATATTATTTTCTCAATTTTGATTTGAGAAAAGATTTCTCACGGAAAAGTATTTTGTTTACTATAAAAGAGAGAAAAGGGGATTTCCTAAGTTGTTTATGCAATATGCACCTGTTCGATAGATTGCACAATAAGGAAGTGGGGAAATTCCCCAAGATGTAACCTTAGAAACTTGAGTCAGCTTGTTTAATGCTTTAAAAGATCAAATCATTGCAAGATCGGGGAATTCCCCCATAGAGTTATTATATATGAAGTGATGTATTCGGGTGATGAATTCCGATTGGTCAGCTATTGTAAGGTTATTTTTATGCAATGAGATGATTAATGATATTGTAAGAAAGGTGAATCTATCTGTGAGTAGTTAAATACTATCACTGGAAAAACTCTCTGGCCAGCATCTACTAGTAACAGTAGCTAGAAGTTATAACTAGTTTTACCTCTGCATTGAGGAGCAGACCTGTGTCAAGTACCTATTGCACGAACGAACTTTTTTATTACACCGGACACGCAACAATAAAAGAATCTAGGTTTGCCGCCGGGCACCGCTCCTCAGTGCGATTCACACGTCAAAGATTCCCCAAACCACCAACAAAGCGAGACACGACGTGCTTTAACAACACGTCCCCATGCATATGCGCGTCGTGTGTCTATTCCAACCACTTTACTGCACAGGGTTGTGCATTACAATCAGGGGTAACCCGAAGAGAGCAATTCGCTGTGACACGAGTTCCGATAGCTCGTGTGAAGTGAATGGGAAATAGGGAATATCGGAACGAGCAACTTATAATGGAACGATTTTCATGGATGGGAAATATTTTAAGAATTGTTGTTTTTGCTTTGTGCATATTAAGACTGTCAATAGCATTGAAGACGATGTCAGAACTACAAAAGACCACTGAGACTGACATTTTCGCTAATATGGACTTGATCTATTAGTGCAACACAAATTGTACTAAGTGTCTACGACAATTATTATGAGCAAAATTGAGAATGAAATTACTTTTGGAGAATTTGGTGGCCGAGGGCCAAGCTTTCTGGGCTTAAGTATAGCGCTATACAATTGACCCAACCAAGGTTACTTACATTAAGCAGAGTGGCGCACCCTTTTTTATATGAATCCGAAAAATGTTTTTGTAAAGAAGTTTGTTTTGTGTACTGCCAGATTTAAGTCCATGTAGCAAGTTGCTGTAAGATTCTACTGTCTTTAAAGCCGAAAGTGCTGGGAAATCAAATATATTCCAAATTTTGGACCACAGATAGAATCGTGGTGATTATCTTGGACTGATATACTGTGGATTATGTCGTTCGAGGGACTTAATTTAACCCTTTTCTCGTCTTGAACTGCTGGACAAAAGTTATCTTCAAGACTGAGAAGATTCCATGGAATATACTACCTGAAGAATTAAATTATGTGAACTTTGGATATTGGTCATTTTGGAGTCTTCCAACGTGAGGACATATTATCGTTGAACTGCAACGCTCTTTTAGGTGGAGCAAAAGAACGCTGAGAAGAAATTAGAATTTTAAGTTAATTTTGATTGTAGAGATACTTGGACTTTGGACTACCAAATTCTTGAACCCTTACAAACATAAACGCGGTTTTATTAGATAAAATTCAGATCACTGTGTGCACAAGGCCAGTTATATATTTGTGTTTGAAAGGTATTTCTGACCTTAGGCTTACACGAGACGTCATAACATTAATAATAATTGGTTATATTGGCAAACAAGCATCGGGTTTGAAATAAATTTCTCGCCCGTTTTGTTTTTTTTTTTGGGTCACCAAACTGACCGAGAATGGCCCAGCTACGAAGAACCTAAAGATGAGCAACTAATCTTAGCAGAAAAGCTACACATCGCTTAAACACTGACAGAACAACAGCAAGATCAATGGTATCATGAAACTGTGGATGTATAACAATGCAGTACTACCAAGGCTTTCATGAGATTTACAATTCTAACAACTTCCGATTATTTTTTAGCTTTGTATCAGAAATTAAAGCTGCATGTACTACACCTCAGAAGTGGGTGGCCGGCCCAAAATCCCCAAAAGAACCACCACTATGCCATCTACAGAAGAAGAGGAAATAGGCCTATAGTTGAAGAAACGGACACAACCTCGAGTGGGAAATGCATGCAGCTTACAAAAATATCTTAATAAGTACTCACAAGATGTTACCACACACAGACTCTGTCCCTTTAAGTCCTGGAAAAAAGGCCAAAACCGTTTGTAACGGGTTTTAAAGAATTGAACAAGAAGAGCGTCAACCTAATCATCAATGTTGCAGAGGACAACGACAGGCAATCCCTTACCAGTCTTGTGAAGATGTGAGATAAACTATGTTTTGTTCACCTATACTCCTGATGACTCCTGTGGCAGCACAAGAACTGGACTACGGGTGGGATAGTGCATGCAGGTAGACCATCATGGAAGGAAATTTTTTATCTGTTGTCTGCCATAACTATTTGCATTTCATGTGATACTGCCATCCACAACACACTCCCCACTCCAGCACAACCTTAAGCTCTGGGGCAAACCCCCTAGGTCAACTTCTGCCAGACAGTGACTGGAGTTTTCTTATGGAGGCTTTATGGATGAAGAACACATCCTTAAATTCCCTCCACAAATTATGTAGACTGCAAGACGACCAATTCATCATCTTCTCAGAATTAGGCCACGATTAGCAGTATTTATAGAACTGACAGTGCCAATTGAACAAAGCCTGGCTGATGCAAATATGAGAAAGAATGCAAATATAGTGAACTTTTCAGAATGTTAAGAACCCTCATGACCAACTCAACTACTTCCACTATTGAGATAGGACGCCGAGGCCTGTATAATCATCCCTAAATCCCTGCCAAACTGCCTCTCAGCTCTTGGCATTCCAAAGGAAAGGGAAGAATATCATGGACCATGCCAGCAAAAACAGCCTTGATAGGAAGACTAATGCTATCGGCTTAGCAGAAACTCAAAAAAGCCTTCCAAGTGATGACTTTGATACCAATGCCAAACATCAACTCAGAGGGAAGTGAGACGGTTGTGGCCACGCAAAACTATTTGAATCCACCAAGCCTGGTCCGAAGCCCAGGAACCTCTGAAGGTTGCCTACCACCAAGAGACGTTTTCTGACATCCCCGTTGGGCTTCCAAGAGAAACTTAAGTGCACATTCTAAAATGGATGGACGAGCTCTGAAGTTAAACGACGCTGGTGGTATGTCGCCATGATCTACCTTCTCCAGCTGAGAACTGTTTCTTTGGTACAAAAATTCTGCAATTCTCTAATTCCTATAGGACCAAATAGGAATTAAATAGGACCAAATAGAAAATTAAATCTAAATGATATAAGCATATGACCTTTTTGTTTTCATTTTAAGTTATTTTCATATTTCTATAGACAAATAAACGTAGGGAATCTTGTTGCGTGTCTAATCTACAGACTGTCCCCCCCCCCCCCCAAAATGTTAACATTCGGGACATAGGCATTTTTAATACCAAACTACGATTACGCATGGGTCTTTTTTGATATAATTGTGTTTGTTTTTTATGGTTAGATTGAACACCCGCGCATTGTGGTTTCGAACACTAATCTCTATACAAAGGATTGGAAACCTGGGCTTCGTAATGGAAGCGCTATGTCCATTGTCATCCATATTTCTGTATGTCATCAAAAACAAAAACAGGTGGTCGCAACAACACCTTTTTTGGCTGCTTGTTTCTAGAAATACGGAAGTTTCCACTTTTCAGAATTTTTCCTAAAGGAACTACAACTCCCTGGTGATGAATAAGGTGTCATATGAAAGAAATCAATTTAGAAAATTCCTCACGTTAGATTTTGCAAATTGAGTGTTTCATTGAAATTACAGTGTTTTTAATTTTCCCTAAATTATTTTTCCTAAAATCATTTTCCTAAAAATTAAACCTTGATTTAAAAAAAGCCAACGTGATAATTTAGGTATTTTGTTTATACACATATCCCTGAGTTTCAATTTAAAAGCCCCTTCCATTTATGGCTGGGAAAAATATTTATTGAAAAAATTGGGGAATTTAAAAAATAAATAAAAACACTAAAACAAATCGCACTGTCCTCGAAACTGCAAAAATATGTGAAGGAAAGTTTAATCCTAAACATAGTCAAGTGTGGACCTAAATTGAGTTAGAGGATTTGATTTTATGGTCATTTTTCTGTAGACCATGATCCTACCTTAAGCCACTAAATAATCTTATTTGCCTTTTATTTCATGTCAAACGATAGGTAGCACAAGGATAACGCCTTCTCAAAGTCAAGTGTTTCAGGTTTTGGTCATGCATTTCAAGTGCTTAAAGGCATAAATGGACCAAGCTGATTTGTCTCTATAATTGATAGCATATCTTTTGTTCTAAGTATCGGATTGGAATGAAATAAATGGCAACTTAACCCTCGTCGTACTCAGCCTTTTTTTGTAACACGTTTTTATCCAAGGGGGGGGGGTAACCACCCCTCGAATTCGTTTAAAAGCACCCGATGCTTATGATTTTTGATACCAGTGGGATAGCGAGGTCCCTCTTTCCATTGATACCCAATAAGTATCAACTAACCTAGTATGGTTGTCACAATGGACGTCATCAAGTCCGCGAGTCGGCAAATTGCATTTTTCCACAGAAAATAGGCGAAAATCCATTTGCTTTAAAAAACGTAGGAATATCGATTTTCATGCGGTTTCAAGCTCTAAATGATTGCAATTGGCTAGTTCATAAACGTAGAGTTTTTAGAGCCATACTTTGATAATTTTTCATAAATGCACATAATATCCTTGGGTGCAACCACCCCCCTTACCCTTCGGCTTTTTACGCATACCCTAACCCGGGAAGGTGCTACCTTAGCATTTTTTTTCGCTAAAATGACCGGACAGGATGAGAAAACGAATTACCTAGAGCTTTTTACGAAAGCTTTTGGCATTTTAGCGCACCGGAGCGAAGTTTACCGGGGGGGTGGGGTTACCCCCCTTGGTAAACGAGAGTTAAGCGTATTTTATTGGCTTGAAAAAGATACCAAACAACGCCCATGCGTAACATATCACTACATATCACAGAAAATATGGATACTTTAAATCTCTCGTTGCCCATTAAAGAATTTATTGGTATAATCTATCGGCACATATATAATGAAATATTCCCTAAATATGACGTACCAGATGGTTTGCATGGTAATTGGAGTATTCCTTGCGAAGGAAAACACAATTTTCACGCTTAACTTTCGAACAGTAGACGATTTAAATAACCGCGCCACGTTTATTATTTGCGCTAGCGTTTTGGCCACAACCATGTTTATCTTTCACACCAATTGACCGAGATCTGTCGGGTGGTTAGCAAGTTCTTGGCCTGTATGCAAGACTATCGCGTTTTACTTGTTAAATTGAAAGTAAAAACACAGCATTAATTTAACGTTTTCCTTTAAATATATAAATTTATCAAAAATGTCATACATGGTGCCTAACCTTTTGTAAAATGAGCCTGGGATCCTTGGAACTATGTTTTTAAAATAAATTAGGAAGCTCTACATCATACAAAGATGCGCTAACTCGGTCATTGAAAAGTACGTAGAATGCTGAACCGCGCATTAGTGGGTTTCGAACACTGATCTCTATCAATGGATTGGAAATACCTGGGCTTCGTAATGGAAGCGCTGATGTCGAATTGGTCACCAAAATTGCCCACAGGCCGTTGTTAAGATCGGTCCTTATCAAAATGTTCCAACATTGAACTGTGGATATGCGACATAACAGACTACAGAATCAAGCCAATTCAGTTAGCTCATTGTATTTGCGCGTATGGGATGGCATGTCTTTAAAACGTGCACCCGGGATACAACGTCTGTAGACCAGATGCCCGCCCTTGCTCCATTCCTCCTAATATACAATTACTGTTTGTAGCCAATCCCTTGTAGAAGTTCGTGGTTGTAGGAATCACACGACTAATAACTCCCCATAGACTTGTGTACAAATTACCTCGCACCAAACGTCGATTTCTCGGCTATAAAGCGACTGTTTACTTTTTTTTGGAAGATTAGCAACGCAACCTCTTCACAAATATGAAAAAGTCATATGATGAAGGCTGATATTTTTTAGCTACAAGCCGAAGATTTGCTGTTTTCAAAACGTTCACGCCTATTGGATGTTCCTAAAACTAAAATTGTATAGAAAGAAAACAGTGAAAGAGAAAAGCAGTTTCCCACACCTCAGAAATATACAAATGGCACAGAACAAATCTTTACCACCCAAATGTTTGTTTACTAGTCCATCACATTATGATTAATTTCAAATTTCATTTAAAAACACAACTCATCCACATTTGTGACTCTTCATTTAGGCAAGGGGGGCCATATTCCGACGCAAACACTGTCTCGGCACTGACGTCGTCTGCTACACCGTTTTATTTAGTGTGTGATTTCTATCAGTGGCGACTGGCGATAAGACTATCCAATATTACGCGCCCCCTTTTCAAATGTCCACGTTTTCAAAATGGATTAGTGTTTTAGGCCAACTAAAACCTTGTTAATCACAAAATGAATATCTAAACACCCCTCTTTAACATTTTTTGCTCAAATCATTGAGGTTTAAAAAGTGTATTTTTTTTGCAATAAAAAATCTAACGACTTCGCTCCTATCTTTTGTGTGCTCAACGAAGTTCACCAGGTGGGGCTTGTGGCAAACTGTCATGTGATATATGCGGTATGTGATATATTTCGCGGTGGCTTCTTGTTTTCGGTATGCATGCCGCCGTTTTAATATACCACAGGGAATAAACATGGTAGCTTCCATGTTGCTGTACCGTGTTTACTTTGTCGGAATAAATCTTGATTTTTTTCGCAAGGAGACTCCAATGCCATGAAAACCATCTGGTACGTTTTATTTAGGGATATTTCATTATCTCTGTGCCGATAGATTTATACCAATACATCCCTTTAAGGAGGTTTGGATCATAACTTAATGAGTTATAGACGTGTGTAGTTTTTCAAGGTGGTACACCGCCTCATTGTCCCGGGTCCCTTGTCTAAATCGTACTACAATCCTCGGCAAATCGAGTTGTCGGAATTGCGCCGCCTTAACCACTTTTGTAAATGGCTCTTATTATCATTATTGTTACATTTACTTCTTTGTACTAAACCTTCGTTCAAAAGTAACGCCTATGAACCCTGCCTTCTACTTACTTGATCACTCTAGCGATGAACACACCTTACTTACTACTATTTCTCTCATAGAACCATAGCTTGAATGGGTCCCTCAAGAAGAAGCCCACTTGGAGTAAGGTCTGGATCCACCTTGTAGCCATTCAACCAGCAGCCAATTCCGACAACTCGATTGCAAGAAAGTTCCTGCAGACAATTTCTGTCAAATGACGAACGATGAGGCGATGACCATTTGAAAATACCACCACCCTCTATGACGTTTTAATTTCTTTATTTTTTATGTGTGACAGCTGCATATAACAGACACACTTTATTAGCATTATGTGTGGTATGTGTGGTATAGGTTGTGTTGCGTATGTAGGTGTAGGGTGGTGGATTATGTGTGTGTGTGTTGAGGGTGCGGTGATTGACGTTTTTAATTATGTGTTTTGTGCACGTGTATTTTTAGGTGTCGGTTTGTTTTTTTTTATTTATAGGCCTATGTGAGGAGGGATGTGTGTTGTGGTGTTGGGTGGTGGTGTGCGTGCGTGCGTGCTGTGTGTGTGTTGCTTGTGGGAGTGAATGGATTAATTTAATTCTAAGGTTAGCCTATTAGTTGTGATTTTTAACTTGTATTTGTAAATTCGACTATTTTATACATGTAATTAATGAGCTTGCTCTTATGTAATTTTATATGTCCAGCGCTTTGATCTCTTGAAATAGCGCTTAATATACCTGTTATAATTATTATTTATTATTATCCACCCGTCTTCTTAACTGGAAATCAACATCTTGGTCAGAATGGAACAATGGAAACAAATTAAATCTGGACGCTGTTCATACCTTTAAGATGTCGTCCCAGGGATGCCGTGGACGAAGTGTAAAATGGTCTCTTGTGTTAAACAGCCAGAACTTTTTAGTACGCAAGGGAATTGGGTCATTGTTTTTTAAATGAAGCTTAATTAATGAACCTTTTACATTATTACAATTAAGATGCTGCAACTCTATACTTTGTACATATAGGGGGCGTTCTTTTGGGTTTCCTTTTTTCTGACCCACTCTGTAAGTTTCACGGTATCTATTAAACACGGAAGAAGAAATTTAATACACAGAGATAAAATAGTCTACAGCCTTCATCTGGTAGTCGTCGCAATGTGCTTTTTGTTCCTGTAGGGAGGGGGTGGGGTCATTATTTACGATGAAGGAATGAAGGATTTGAGGGGGAATCCGAAAAATTGCACCGGGGCATGTAAATTTTAGGAACATGGGAGGGGAACCTAAAAAATTGTCATCAAGGAGAGAGGGCCACAGGAACTTGTTCCAATTGGGGAATAGAAAATAAGGGTTGACATGAGAATTTTTGAACTGAAAGCGACGATGATGTCCCCTTGCGTAATAATGACCGCTCCCTTTTTTGATCGTGATATATATGGTTAAAATACCGGGTTCAAATACATCACATATGAGATAGGATTTTTACTTTTTTTTACATCAATCTTTACTACTAATTTATGCTCACTTGTTCTTTAAAACAGTTCTCTAGAGCCCCATTTGAAGGAAATCATTAAGTTTCGCTCTGGGTATGCATAATGCATGAGAGAAAAATAGGCTTCATTACATTACTTAATTCTGAATTATCTTTTGTGAATTAAAACCCACATTCACGAGGAGCTATGATAGCACACACTGCAGTGTAGTGCCTACAGCGAAATGAGACAAAAGCGCGACCCTCAAGTTCATTGTGCAGGAAACGGATTTCTTAGCAAGGTCGTAAATGAGAATTCCGTTCTGGAAAGTTTTGGGGAATTTTGTGTGAAGATTTGTTATATAGTTTCACGGATGCTGAATCAGAATTGGTGGGTTGCGGAAGCATTGTAAATTACCACGTGGATATTAAAATTAGGACAGAGTAAATTTCAAAATCAGTTGTGAAATTGGGGTTCTCTCGTTATAAGTATTATAGTGCGGGAGCTAGCAGCGATTTGTAACACATATCGAGACAAAGGGTCATGCTTGAAGTATGAAGGACAGCTTGGCGGGACCCCTAGACGCAAATCTTAAGTGCTGCAATTGGTAACTTAAGGAGGGGGGCTAGTCAAAGTACCCCCAGTGGCGGCGCCGACTATTTTCTGGGGGGGGGCAACGGGGGGCCAAAGTGAAATCTTGGGGGGCAAAAGTGAAATTCTGGTGGGGGGGCCACAAAATGATGAAAAATTTGTTGATGTCACCAAATTTGGCACAAAATCGCTGATTTTTGGCCCCCAAATAATGAATGTTGACCCCAAATACTCATTTTCTTTTCGACCAGGGGGGGGGGGCAAGACAAAAATGGGGGGGGGGGGCAAATTCACCCCTTGCACCCCCCGGCGCCGCCACTGAGTACCCCCAGAATCAGTTTAAATCAAATTTGAGTACCTCAACCATATTGTTGTCAAATGGGGTGGGTTGAGGTGGTGATTTCAGAGTGACAGGACTTTGGTGCAAAATGCATTTAAGGAGGCCCCGATAGGGGGCGCTTTTTCACATTTAAATCACATCTTGAGTTACATCGATGAAACTTGGTAGATATATACTTTAGACTGTCCTGATTAAGGATCTGTAGTTCTTAAGTGCCAAACTTGGTGCAAAATGCATGTAAGAAGGGTCGGATAGGGCGCTCTCAATGCCCATTAAATCACATCTGAGTACGTCTATGAAACTTTGTGGAGATATACTTAAGACTGTCATGATTAAGGATCTATAGTTCTTAGTGCCACACTTGGTGCAAAATGCATTTAAGGAAGGGTGCGATAGGGGGCTTTATATCATTTAAATCACATCTTGAGTACATCATGAAACTTTGTGGAGATATACTTAAGACTGTCCTGACTAAGGATCTGTAAGTTCTTAAGTCCACACTTGAGGCGAATGCATTTAAGAAGAGTCGATAGGGGTTGCTCTCTAATGCTCATTTAAATCACATCCTGAGTACATATATGAAACTTTGTGGAGATATGACTTAAGGAATTATTGGCATAAATCTAATCGGCACTATATAATGAAATATCCCTAAATAATACGGACCAGACTTGTTTTTCACATGGTCATTGGAGTATTCCTGGGAAAAAAATCCAGATTTATTCCGACAATGTCACGACCGTACAACAATCATGGAAGATGCCATCTTTATTTCCCTGTGCTATATTTACAACGCCGCAACGCAATACCGAAACAGAAGCCAGCGAAAATATAACACATGGATAATTCAGCATTTTGTTTAAAATCAAAAATTTTGAATTTGGAAAGTCACAAAGAATGAACACAAAAATGCTTCTCCTTAAAATCATGAAAATGTAGATACGACTTTGTTGCCTCACATGGCTGTTTGTTCCAACTGGACTGCGATAGATCCACTGAAGTCGGATTTGGTGCTGGAAAGATGGGCGGCCAAACCGGGGGAGCTGGTGCCCATCCACTTGGGAGGGGCCTTGTGATTGTGGGCCCCCTCGCGACAGCGCGTCTGCCAGGACGTTTGTCTACTCCCGGAGATGCTTCCGCCTTCAAGGTGATGGCCAGCGGCGCTGACACCACAACAGTAGGTGAAGCGTTTCGTGGCATAGCTTCCTGCTCCTCATACCTCCCTCCTTGTTCAACGTAAGAAACTACTGTCCTGTTGTCGCATCGGACTAGCAAGGCCCTCCTGTTGGACTCTGGGGCCGAGTCTGTGCAACGCCAGGAATACTGCCCAGAGCTTCAGCACATTGCTGTGCTTGTCCGGGCCTGCGATTTCGACCATTTGCCTGACACTACTTTCCCACTTCCTGGAAGTGGGCTCCCCACCGAGTTTGGAAGGCATCCGTCGTGAGGACTAGAGACGGAGCTGGGATCGGGAAGGGGACTCCTAAATCGGTAAGTCCTTGGTTATCCCTTAGTTTTGGTTACCAGTTTGGCCCAAATCTGCCCTCTCTGACACCCCTTATGTGGCATACTTGTATGTTGCATCTAATGTTTACAGGCACAATATTTACACTATTGGTCAGTGCAGAGGTTTACTATACACTCTAATTTGGTTACAGAGTTTACAGCTGATTTTATGAAGGACAAAAGACCAATACAAACTTTGTGCTACAAAGTTCAAAACTCTCAGATAAAAGAGCCACAAGCTCAATGCAAACCTCAATGCAAATATGTTTTGGACAATACAAAATCTTTCCTGTAACGACAATAACAATATTAAAGGCCGACTCAAAAATTTCATATTCAGGTTGTCCCACAAAAATCACAGCCCTATTTTTGCCACTGATTTTTTGCTTCCCATAAAAAAATCTCAAGCTGAAATGAATTAAGGCGAGACGATTTCTTTGGTACAAAAAGTTTGAATTTCTGAATATTAAGCAAATAGAATTCATTTGTTTTATTAATGGGGGTTAAATGTTAGCACATCAAAACACCATTTGTTTCACTTTTAATCTCTAACATAATATATGGGGGAAATCTTGAATCTCTTGCTGTACCTTTAATACTTTTGCTTGTAAGAAGCTGAAGTAAATACAGTAGTTTTCAAAGTTAAGTTATTACATGCTAGTATTTAACACTCTATAGTATTTACATTACATTATTACATAGTTTGTCTAAAGTTAAAAGTGGTGCAATTAACTAAGGGAACTGTCGTTTTGTATCTCTTTTCTACCTGAGATAGATATCCTGCAAGATTTGAAACAAGTCTACATGTATTGATTGGTTATTTGGGGCAGGTTCTGGTGCTATCCTTATGTTAATCATGATTCCCCTTGAATGATCGCAAAAAAAGGGATCGTTATTCAATACAATCAGGGAATAAACAAACAATAACTCTAAGATTTGAGTTTGGTGGTCAATTTAACACAAACATACGTCACACGTGTGTTATATGTCCAAAATCCTTGAAAGAGTTTTGGAGTACTTTGCATATAGGACATGGAATGACTTTTCAAATGACCCAATTTGGTACTTTTAATTGTCGACCTCGACATAATTAATGGATAAATATCACGTATTAATGGGCATTCTTGGTCTCTTAAAAACATCCTGAGTATTAAATGCCTTTTATCCATTGATTGCAGAGAATTGAGCACACTTGTAGTTATTTTGCAAATTCAGATTAACAGAATGGAATATAACTTGGAACATTTTCTGATTTTGGATTTTTGTCTTATTAATAAATTAATAAATCTATAAGTGAAAGTGTTAAGGTGAGCCGGTCTTAAGAACAAGTATAGTGTATTACTGTTAGGAATTGAAGCCCCAAAGATGGGATTGGCATCCTTTACAGGAACTTACATGTGCCCATAGAAAACTAAAGTTTTTAAGTCATTCCACGCTAAAACAGACGTGGTTCGATTTGTTCCATCTGCTAGCACTGGATTAAAACTTTGCTTAACTTCTGATCACTATAGGTATATTTATCTCATATTCTACTTGATGAACTGGACCGGATTTTCAGAAATACCATTAGTAAAGCTGACAAACAAAGGAGAAGAAGCAAATTGCTTAGATGAAAGTAATGGAAAAAGGTGGAGAAGAAAGTCTGATTGTAACTTTGCTATAGCACCACTAAAATAATAAGTTTGAAAAAAAAGTTTTGAGTTTTATTTCATTAGAGTGGATTTGATATTTCTACTAGGTCTAACACAATTATTCATCCTACAAACATGTATATTGCCTGACACATTCTATTGACAAAGTGACACACACACACTGACCATTGTTTGACTTCTTTATGATTATTTCTCGGCTATTCGTTTGGAAACAGGCACGCAAAGTCAAGGCTACGTATGTTCTTATCGCACACTCACAGCACCTTTCAATAAATGCCATATGTAATCATTTTACATTATGCTATAATGCAGCAACAGCATTAGCATTTTGCAAGTTATTACATCAAGATAGATGACTTTAATGAAGTAAAAGAGTCCTTCTCACCCACTCCAGGGTGGATGTAGTTTGTAAGTTGGCACTTACAAAATACAGATCATTGGTCAGGAAAGTCCAAAGTATATAACTACAAAGCTTCATAGATGTACTCAAGATGTGATTTAAATGAGCACTAGAGAGCGCCCCCTATCGACCCTTCTTAAATGCATTTCGCCTCAAGTGTGGCACTAAAGAACTACAGATCCTTAGTCAGGACAGTCTTAAGTACATCTCCACAAAGTTTCATAGATGTACTCAAGATGTGATTTAAATGAGCATTAGAGAGTGCCCTCTATCGACCCTTCTTAAATCCATTTTGCACCAAGTGTGGCACTTAAGACTGCAGATCATTGGTCAGCATGGTAGGACGTACCAAAGTTATACTACAAGCTCATAGATGTACTCAGATGTGATTTAAATGATGGCATCAAGAGAGCGTCCCCTATCGACCCTTCTTAAATTCATTTCGCCCCCCTCATGTGTGGCACTTAGACTACAATCCTAGTCAGGACGTCCTTACTTAGATCTCCACAAGTTCATAGATGTACGCAGGATATATTACATGAGCATTATAGAGTGCCCTCTATCTGCCCTTCTTAATGCATTGTGCACCATTATGGCACTTAGAACTACAGATCCTTAATCCGGACAGTCTAAAGTCTATATCTACCATAGTTTCATAGATGTACTCAAGTTGTGATTTAAATGAGCATTAAAGAGCGCCCACCTATCGACCCTTCTTAATGCATTTTGCACACGTATGGCACTACGAACTACAGATTCCTTAACACACAGTCCATAGTATCTATCTACCAATTTTCATCGATGTACTCAGAATGATTTAAATGTAGGAAAGCGCCCCCTTCGGCATTCTTAAATGCATTTTGCACCAAAGTCGTCACTTAAGAATGTCAATTTCTGTAATCACCACCTCAACCCAGACCATTTGACACCAGTATGGCTGATATACTAACAATGTCTTTAAACTGATTTTGGGGGGTACTTTGGGACTAAACCCCCCTCCTTAAGGCACCAAGGCACGAACAATTGCTGCCCTGGTAGGGGTAAGGTTGTGACCCCTATAGTATGAAGGAAGACTTTTATTAGAAACTCAATCTAAGTGTTCGTGGCCCCTGCCCTAAAATATACATTATTTCAGAGCGGACAAGGACGACTGTCACATCTGTTCAATTAACTTAGAAACCCGTTTTATTGTTCAGTCTATTTTAAATTCCGAAAAGAAAGTTCTAAATTTGACTTAGAACTAAGTTTCAAACGTTATAACTAGTTATAATCACATGTACATAAACATCACGATTTTTTAAAAATCTTTTAATTTTATTCCGAATCTCGCTTGCTTTTGTTTGGGAAATATGGGAAAAAATTAAATGAAATGGATTTAGAACTGATTGTGCCTTTTGTTCTGTACACTTGTTAGGAATACTGACGAAGAAACTGACTTTGGTCTGCAGACGAAAGAAAACATTTCTTTTACTACTTTTTTGTGTATCCTCTGTTTCATCCGGGAATCTAATTTAATTGAACAGACATTAGTCCTCGTATCTGGGACTAAATATTGATCCCATCTCGTATGAGATATGGAATTCTTGGATATAGGTTGCTACTACAATATAAAACTGGGCTCATCTGAGTAAATATGAAAGAACGTTAAACCTATAAACACGTGTTTCTTGACATTTACTCTAGTCTCTATCACGTTGTGATAGTAACTTTTTTTATCAAATCCAATAATTCCTACATCATTCAGCTACATGATTAACCTTTGTTGACTGTCCCATACATGTATTACTATTCTCATCACACATCCATCGATTTCCTCGTTGTGCCGCCTATGTACTCTACATTACACCATTATAATTTTACATTTGTTATGATTACATCTTATGCCACTAGCTCAATAACGTAAATGCAATTTTTTCGAGCTTTGAAGATGTCTGTTACGACAGAAAAGTTTATGCATGTTATTCTAATTCACTACATTCTTTAAAAACTCCTACTCTTATTCATAAAATATGTGTTAAATATTTTCCTGTCACTATTTTATTATATATACTATGATTGCAGAACTTATCAAATTCATTCAGTGCATAGAGTGTAGCTACAGTTGGCGGGTGGTGGGCGCAGAGCCCACCACTCGGCTTCAGATCTCACCACTAAACACCAATTCTAACTCTAGAGCCACCACTCAAAGAGCAAAATGCACAATTTTATCATTTGTTATGTAAATATGGCAATTTTATGCATCACATTATAAATATTTCAATTTTCATCAAATACCACCCACCACTAAAAATGTCTAGCTACAACCCTGTTCATGGATATCATCTGTTGGTTGGTTTGTCTTTTTCAAATACATGTATACTCTTTGTCACAGTACCTTTTACAAGATGATGCGTACTTAGCGTGATGTACGTATAAACTGTGATCGTGCGATCTACTGTTAAGCCCCGCCCCTTCTGAATGGCGCGCGCGTACCTCTTGTCACACGGCATTTTTGATACATAGTCTCATATCATACATTTTCATTACATTTTTCATAGAGATGGCCTTCCTAGCCCGTGCAACTGATTCAATTCTCTATTTCTTTATATCATCGGTGTACCTCATAATGGTGGTTGTAATGAGTTGTGACTTAAATTCCCATCATCCTTCATTTCTCCAGCTTCAGTTGTACTGTATCATCAGTTTGCGTCCGGCATGATCTACCTGTGCAACATCCGCAGACACCACGCTATCCAGATGCCATTGAAAGAAAAAGAAGACATTTACTTGTGAATTCAAGTTATTAAACCGTTTTACTTTACGGTAATACTCTGTTCCGATTACCCATCGTTTACTTCTCAAGTGAGGGACTGTAGTGAACATATCTTATGTGGAGTGTGCAATCCGGATAAAATTGGTGATGTTTGGTACACAAGTACTTTAATACATTGATATCAAAAAAATTGATGGAAGCACTTGTCACACCCCTTTCATTACCCCCAGCTTGGATTTCCAGGTTACAATGGGGAATTTGTGGTAAAAGTTCGCGATTGTGTTGAAAGCACACCATATGTCTGTCTGGTTACAGGATTCCAAAAAGGGATAGTTTATACTACCTGTGCCTTATAGTTTTGGAATTATAAGGGGTACAGACTTAAAAATGAGGAAAAAAAGGCATTTTGGTTGTACAGGGGTCAAAAATTAAAAGTTGCTCCAATTTTGTAAAATTTGGTTCAAATTGTTGGTTTAGCGCAAGAATTGAAATATATGAATAGTTTTGACTACGTACTTGTCTGGGTTATTAACCAAAATGCGAATAAAGTCACAGCTATTGGCAGCTATTGGATTATGTTGACCCGTGACCTATTTTGTTGGATAACGTTGAAAACTAAGCATAACAGATAAGCAACTATTCCTTAGTTCAATCCTTTAAGCTGGGGAACAGTTGCATGCCACATATAACTGAATCAAAGCACTTCAACTTTTTGACCCATGTACAAACCAAAATGACTTTTTCACCATTTTTACAGTTTTTACCCCATAACGCCGGACTAGAAGCTAGATAGTGTAACTATACCTTTTTGGAATCATGTGACCAGACAACACCATGGTGGCTTTTTTAACACATTCAACTTTAATTTTTGACCCCTTATAACCTTGAAACTCCAGCTGGGGGCCATTAAGGGGGGTTGCAAGTGCTTCCATCATTTATGGATTATCAATGCTAAAGTGCTTGTTGTGCAAAAATTCAACAATTTTATCCGTAAGCGCACACTCTTACACTACAGTCCCTGCTACCTCTCTGAACTCACTAAAGGAAACTAGTGTAATTTTGCGAATGATGATAAAGACTATAGACCAGTTAACACAATGTTTGTAAACATGTTAGGGCTTGGTAGCTTGAACTAGGTCGGCTACTGTTACACGCTTTGCAATTGTATCTGTAGAGTTTTAACTCCTATGGGCCATAACGATTGGCAGGCATGGATTGGCAGTCAACAAAGAAAGTGACGTAGGATTAACTGGTCTATATCCTGCACCCCTTGGAATTACCACGCTTTACCCATTGTTATGACGTCCCACTTTATTCATTAACACTAAGTGGGGGGGGGGGGGGAGGTGGACCCACTTTTGTTTTTCGCGTGCCATTTTTAAAACGCAAAAATATGTTCGCCAAAACTTATTCAATTGCCTAAATATCAGTTGCGCATTGTTGGTGGAAAATTCAAATCAGCCAGGCGTTTTTATGCTCGTACAAGATGCCCTGCGTTTCTCTAGATAAGTACACCGAAGCGTTCACTGAAGAGGTGACATCACTAGCTGACGAAGCATCACGACCTCCTCACCCAGTAAACACACACCCATATAGGCCTAAATTATAAACAATTATGGCACACTGGTCACATTTCAGTAACAGGCCTGTGCCTAAACTGTGAGCTAAAAAGTAATAGATCAAGTTTCGTAGTTCGCGCCAGTTCCGTAGTGGCCATTTTTCTACCTTATTAAGCTTTAATATTTGCACCGACAACGCGTAATTTAACCGTGTACTTTCTTCTTGTCTTTACGCCCCGTGACCCTGTTTTGAAGCATATATAGTCCGGCAGAGCCATAGTCCGGGGCTACCAGACGATAACGGAAATAAAGCATGAAACTAAGAGGCTGGCGTGAAGATTCAACTGAATCGATTCCCTATTGTTCACCATTGTTCCCTGACTATGTAGTACGCCGGACAATACTTGGCCGACGTCTACACCGGCTCTTCAAACCCCCGTATAGTTTCCCGTCATCCTGCATTTTTATGAACTCCTCCTCCATCGAGCCACAGCATCCCAAATTCTCAAATTCTTTTCAGAACTCAAGTTCCCGTAGTTTCCGTCATACCTGTAGCTCTGTTTCCCCCTCTTTTCAGCGCTTAGATACTTTGGTTTAAGCGCTTTATAAGTGCCAATTATTTAGCGTTAAAACTCAAGTTCTCGTAGTTTTGGACATGTCCTGTAACTCATAGTGCCCATCTTCTAACTTAATGAAACGTCACTATCATCCCATACATTTTCGCATTTTAGATCTTTTTTTGTCTCAAAACTATTTCCTGTCTCCTAACCGTAATGTCCGTTCATATCACAACAAAGCTTAAAACATTACTCGTAATGAACATTTCCCCTGTTATTGCGTACTACTATAGCGTCTCAGTCGGAGGGCCACAAAAATTGTTGTATTGGAGTACCGGGTGCTACCAGCGTCCCTCACCCTCAATTTTTAAAATCAAGCCCTGTACAAAAGTATACCTACCTAATTTTTTTTTTTTTTATTATTTTCCAAAATCTTATTTTTTCAGTTGTTTTTACCCTGATTTTACCGATTTTCTCAATATTTTTTGTGTTCGGGTGTCACTTTGCACTCCTTCCTTTAAGATTTTCAATAATATGTAGTCAAAAGTAATCAATATTAAGACTTACATAGACTATGTGTAATGATTTTTGATGTAGAATGCAATTATTAAAAAAAAAAAAAAAGATCCGCCCGCCCTACCCTATTTGGCACTGGCCCTTTTACTCCATACAACAATTGTTTTTTGGCCTAACGCTCGTTACACGCGTTAGCACGGTTATAATAAGGGTAGTTTTCCTTAGCATCTGAGCACATTTTCGCTGTTTTTTCAGCCATTCTAGAATAGTTTCGTCGAATTAATTTAGAACCCTCTGGTATCCTCCATGCACCTTTCATATATTTTACGCTCTTTGAATGAAACTGACTTGAGACTTTGCGAACATACAACATAAAACAAACATAGGCATACATACACTTAGCCAAATTATAGTATGAGCAAATTTCACAACTGTGACTTTTCTTGGAAACGTGAAATCAATTTTTCTAGATACACAAAAATGGGTGGACTGTATCACAAAGCAAAAAAAAAAAACATTACTTAGTCATGTATACTGCAAAAACACCTTAATTGTATAGATTTTCAGAACCCTGCATATAACCGATTTGTAAAATGTTTAAAGCTAAATTATATTTTGGAATTGATAACTGGCGTTTTGACATTTCACATGATGTTTAGAATCGATTACAACCAATGACACGTTTTTATGCAGTGGGGATAATCTTAAATGTAATTCTTTTCGAACTATATTGTTCTAAACTTGGATGAAAAACTTGTATGAAACGTGATTTTTTGTATATACATTATTACAAAATGTAATATCATTTTCCATTCTAATTTGATAGTGACATTGACGTCACGACCGACGATCTGGGTTTTTGTCAGAGGTGTGTAGTAAGTCTAGAGGAATTTGGATGTTATGTTAATTACTAGTTAACAATCTTATTTGCTTAGATCAAAAATATTCATGTGGTGGGATACTCGTATTTCACGCATTAAAGCATTTCAATAGGGAGCAAAAGCCCCACAAAAATGGTTGTATTCAGCGTCTTGGCGGCCACATTCACGCCCCATTGAAATAGTCTATACTGGAATACGCCGTCCCACTGTGGTGATTACATGTTTTCAGTAACGACGAACGAATTTCGGCCCATCTGACTATGATATCTCATATTCAATTCAATCCTTGTGTTGCTAATGTACTGCGTTATGGAAGGAGTTCGTAAACCATCATATATACCTCTCAACTCGGGTGCGTACAATTGCGTTTGTGGTTTTGCCCAGGTATCAGCTTCGTGCTCCTTTCTTCTGGAATCGATTTTGCCATTCCCTGGCTCCTCAGCGGCGCATTTAACGATGCTTTTATTTCCATTGTAATTTGTGATCCTGAAAACGAAAGCATATATTAAATAAGGCTTTTTACTGAAGCCGGTCGCCGGGAGATGTAAAACATCCACCAATCATTATAATACTTTGCTAACTCGGCACACATATTGCTGTTGTGTCGTGTACACGCGTCCCCTAAGGTTACACACCATTAACTCACTTGAAGAATACTCTTATGTTATCTCATAGTTTCTATGAAAAGATGGCACTTTGAGCATGTTTCTTTCACAATTTAAAACTCTCACAGAGGAATACAACCAATACCAAACTCAAAGTCCAAGCTAAAATCCCCAAATAACCAAACTGTGAACATATGAACCAGAATTATTTTAGTTACGAATCACCAAACTCACCGCACGTCAGACCGAATTCATATATACAGTGTCCATGGACTGAGTGTCCCTTCCACCATCGGTCTCCTTATTCTCCTTGAATTCTATATGCATTTGTTTCAGCACTGTGCCCAACTGGCCTCGTCGTCTAAAGTCACGTTTATTCCTACATATTACTATGGCGTAGGGGTCAAGTTGGCTAATAATTCCGGTATGCGAACCTAACCCACTAGAACAGGCCAACCCGACCCAATGGAACCACCTAGTTTAACAGAATTTGGGTGGGTAGGGACGATGATCCCAGTCGGCCACTCTACTCTCTACCTGTCAGCAAATCAGATGCACATTAAATAAATATCTCTCTCCATACTGGTATGATTTTCAACGTGTACATTCATTGGATATCAGCCAAGTCCTGTTCCTGTACTTGGCGAAATAGCACTTGCAATACAGCCAATCACACATTACCTAAAACGATTGTGTTTATGAGTCAATTTACACCTTTGTATGGAGTACTTTTTTGATAGTTTAGGCATCATACAAGTTCCCTGATTTACACTCACACCTATTTCTATTTTGTGAATGAAATACAATTATAATTAATTTTTTATTCTTCCTCACGCGATCTGTTGGTCACTCTGATCATGGAAGTGGCGACGCCGCATAGCTTGGTATATATGCACACACTCCCCACCACATGATGTGTATATTATACCATGATGTACCGATTCGGCGGTGAAATGTTGTAAGATCGACTCAGGGCCAAGGACTTGGAAAGAAGGACCACCCGTATTTGCCATTTGCCTGCCACGTACCCGTTGCCATATGCAAACATGTGTCAGCATTAACACGTACCTAGGCCGACGCGCCTATGCACGGTTATGCATCAGTGCGATGCCTTGGTTTCGGGTTGGGGTTTTGATTGTTTTACCTTCTTCAAAAATGATAAACATATTAGATTTCAACTAAATAGTGTTTGAAATCAACCGACCCTCCAATAAATCCATGATCATACCTGGAATCAGGATCAGTACATTTCATAGCGTTAAACAATGTTTTTACATTACCATTCAACAATGTCAAACATTTTTCCACAACCTAAGCAGCTTCAGACTTACGAGAATTTGGTAGTATCATACCGGAATAATTAGCAGCTCAACTCGTTTTTTGGTTTTTGCGATTACGCTGGTATCGAGACACCTCCCTCATGGGGACACTCCAGTTTCTTTACCCTGCACACACTATTTCATAGTCGCCTAAGCTAGTATGGGCCAATTGATTGAAATTGATAAGTGAGTAATTGCCTCAAACTCACTGTCCAAATAAACCACTTAGTTTGAAACATAACCATCTACCATGTCAAGTATGAATTCTATCACTTTCCTTATATAACTAGTGATTTTCAGACATGTTAGCACTTTTTAAGATTTCCCATGCAGAAAGTAGCCCGCCCAAGATTTTTTTAAGGCAGCCCTGTTAATGGTGTATAACCGATACACAATGGGCTCCTGAAACTATTTTTATGAAGATTGTCATAATCTATACACTGCCCTCTGCTCACATTCTTCAAAATTACCCTTTAAACTCCATTATGATGACATGGTTGGCTACTTGCTTGCCCTAACAATCATAAACATGTTGTTGTCAATTGAGTATCATTTTGCTAAAACAAAAAAATGTTTCAAGAACACTTTTTCAATAACCGTCTGAATTTTTTTTTGATAACATTAACTATCCACATACCATATTCAAGAGTTGATTTCCGAAAGGGCTTTAAATTCCAATGGCTGCTCTGTTGTAAAATCATTTTATAGAATT
>JAMKCH010084031.1:0-12847 GCA_023653785.1 Ophioderma brevispina
GTGGAGCAAATATGTAAATGAGCTCATTAATAAGCCCCGTAATAAGCAAAAATAATGATGACACAGTAAACAGGTATTACTTGCATGCATCACTACCCACATACCAAGTTTTGTCAAAAATGGACATTGGGATATGGTGGAAGTTCACCTTTGTAGTAATGAGCCAATCAGAGCAAATATGCAAATGAGCTCATTAATATGCACAAATAATGAGGACACATAGTATGGGTATTACTTGCATCCATCACTACCCATACACCAAGTTTCGTCATATTCAGATATTGGAATCTGGTAGAAGTTCACCTTTTTAGTTATAAACAGTAACCTTGTTTGAAAAGCAGTGAGAATCTAAGAGAGACTTTGCACAGTATTCCTGGAGAATAAGAGTGGACCAGGGGGATAAAAATACATCCCGATAGTTGGACCACAAGTGTCGCCTACTGCCGCGGTTTGTAAATGATAGGCCTCATATGACCTTTGACCCTGAAAGGCTGAAATGTAACCTCTGACCTCTAAACAAATGAGGGTTTCCATGTAATATCCATAAACCAAGTTTGGTTGCAATTGAACTTTTCAATTGAGGTTAATTTTACATGTTCAACCTATCTTACAACTTGACCTCACATGACCTTTGACCTTGATAAGTGACCTTTGACCTTAACAATGAATGAGGGATCCCATGATGTTGCACCTATGACTCAAGTTTGGTTGAAAACAATCTAAGTATGTGGATATTACAGACAAATTTAAACCCTTTTTCACAATGGACAACAGACAACAACAACATCATCAACAGACAACAGTGGACAAAGTGATCCTATGTGTCTTCCTGCCTTACGCAGGCGACACAAAATGGGGAGAGTGGTCAAGCCTCATTGTTTATCCATAATCTAATTACAAGAACATGATATGAAAATTACTTAAATATGTCCAGCAGTGGCCCATTTCACAAAGACTTACCACTGCAAGTTTGATCTATCAAGCGTAACATGGTCAAACTTGCGGTTGATTGAGTTATGCTTGATAAATCAAACTTACAATCCATCGTAAGTCTTTGTGTGAAACAGGCCCCAGAAGTCAAACAAATATGAAACACCTAAAAAGACTTTGATTAGGTTTTAATATTAAAAACATATCAAATCATAAAATCTGTAATACATCACATGAAACATGAATAGTTCATCAAAAGGGAATTCATTTTTAGGTTTCCTAAAATCAGTTAAAACATTTATTATCAACAGGAGATATAAGAACCACAAAACCAATTCTATGCCCAAAAATAATGAATAAAAATTGTTTCCTGCTCCTTTTGGTTGCCATAAAGGTAAAATTGTGAAAAATATCTAGAAGAATTAACATTTAATCATTGAAAAATGTGAACTGAAATACACTGTAGGCTCACTGGAGTGTGTTACTCTAACAATTTATCATAAATACGGGTAATAAAAACTAAAAAATACTGCGAGCAAACTTGCAGTCTGGAACATGACATCAGATGACCTTTGACCTTGGTCCATGACCTTTGACATCATTCACATATGAAGGAACCCCTATTGCACCCCAAGTCTGGTTTTAATCGGACTTGAACATTTCGAAGAACACCTGAAAAACAAAAACCTAACCAAAACCTAACAAAACTGGAACACTCATACATACACACACATATACAGACTTATGCGCACTCTCGCAAAATCCCCTATAGGCCCCTACTGCTTTTCAAGCCGGGGGATAACATAATAGGTTTGACCATCCCTACACTATATAACCTATTAATCCTTAGTGGTCGCTTCCCATACACTTTTGTGTAATGATACCCATACTCAGAATGACAATTTGGATATAGTAAGTGATTGAATGATTGAGCACAGGACACAATAAATTGAAATTCATCGGCCTAAAATAATGCAAGATTTTAAACAGACTTCGCTTGTAATGAATTGGCCAATGTACGCACTTATCCATGGATTCATTCAGCATTTTTCGGTGCAAGCACTTGGTTTAAATCAAATCACAATGTATTTGGCCAAATTTCCACTTTTATTGAAAGCAAATAAATCCAGGACTTTCCCCAGCTTTTTGCTGCTAAATTTGGGTCACCATCTTTCACCGTTAACAACTCAGACATCCTGGATGACATATCACAAAATGTTTGCCCTATGGGTAGCTAAACGGTATAGTATGTGGTATGTACCTTAAAGCCCGATAAAAATCGGCAAAGTACAGCAACCATGTTTGCATCCTAAGAGCATTCTCACAAAACTTCACATGAAGAGTTCCTTAAAAGCCCAGAAATTTAAATGCTGATTGGCTGATGCTCCGGGCCGTTCAGTTCAGTAATTGAACCAGCTAGTAGTATGCGCTACGTAGGTGAAGTTATTGGCAGTGAAAGCGCTCCACCTTTACCCACGTTTTGTACATCGTGCACACCTGCCAATGTTGCGTCTCGATGCGTATGTTCGTTGCGTTCAAAGGCTTGTATCGTTTTTCTCACTGGGGTTAAAGTCTGCATTAAATTTAGCATTTGTCGTAAGATCGACAAATTGAAAACGGGCGACACCATTATTTTCGTTGGAGAGAACTCGGCCTCAACTTTAAAATAAATGGTTTACGCCCTCAGCGTTGGTTTCAATTCCTGGTAAAGAGAGATACCCGTTCCCAAAATTCATACCTTTATCAGAAACATTAATATTCACCATTTTTCAAAACACTAGAGAAGTGGCATTCTAGACCAGTCGCTCTTCATGCTCAAAATATCGGGTCATGGAAGGGGATAATGGATACCCTTGATTTTTGTGATCATTTTTGTGATCAGTGATCAAAATTCCCATTTGGCCCAAATTAATGATAAATTGGGATAATTTCGAGTGCTCATGATCTTGATCCATGCTAAACTTGTTGGAGTAGAATATAAGAAAAATAAATTAAAAGTATATTACACAGCTGAATTTAAAGGTGCTAAACGGAGATTGTCACATATCACGGTGTCCTTAAAAAAATCGAAAGTACTGAGTTTTGCCCTGATGTAAAACTTTCCGATGCAAAAAATATCCCTCAATCTTGAAAGGAATGATTAAGCTGAGAAATTGTTTCTTTGGAAAAAAAATGTGAAATTTCTAATTTTGTTTATAGGCAGCAATACAATATCCGCCTTGTCTGTTTATTGAAATATTGGCAAATCAAAATCACCTTTTTCTCTCTTTAAGACATTTATATAGCCAATACAAGGTAAGAAGTCTATTTGAGTGCAGAAATCTAATATGACAAAAAAAAAATATTAACTTATTATGACACCAATATTTGGGTTTGCCTCAAAATCTCTGCATTGCGACCTTTAAAATGGAGACACTTTCGGAATTTCATTTAGATTCAGGAAATTTGTACTAATTTCAAACAAAGTTTAGGATCAAATTGTAAACGAGAGCAGAAAACGGTGATGCATAAGACCCACGTGTTTGGTGGAAGTGGAAATGATCTGCGAGGACGCAATGCTATGAACAACTAACGACAAGTAAGCTATTGTTGGCAGACAGTTTTTTGAACAAAATAAGATAATCAAGGTGGACATAAAATAATTGCTTTGGCAAAAATAGAAAAGTGTTGTAGTACAAAGTTCTTTGCAGGTCAACATGGAACCCGGGGGTGTGTGCTCTCTGCCTTGTCAAATGGTGCAAAAAATACATTACTGTGCATAATTTTTTTGAAAATTACAAATGCCTCTTTAATCCAATTAAATCTTAAAATTTTCAGAAAATCAAATAATGCCCTTTAATTGGGAATGCGTCCTTTAATGGTAAATGGAGGAATGCCTTTTAATAATTAGTATTGAGGAATGTTCCTGTTTAATTGTGTATAATAGGACTGGTCCTTTAATTGGTAAATGAAGGAAAGGAGTGGTCACTTTATGTTTAAATAAATTTGCATTACACTTTTCTCAGGGTAAATGATGGAATGGGCCTTTGGGCAAATGGAAGAATAGCCATTAACATGGTACTTGAGAAATGGCCTGAATGGCCACCTTTAATTGGTAATGGGAGAGGGAATGGCCTTTAATTTGATAAATGATTGAATAAAATAACATAAAAAGTAAAAAAAAAAAAGCGTAAAATAATGGAGCTATGGCCTTCTTAATAGATAAAAGGCGGTCACCCGGCTTTCGCCATCACCAAGAACTCTAAAAGCATAACTCTCAATGAAATTTATCCATATCTCACAACAGAGGAACTCACTAAAACAATATTATCATTGGTGACCTCCACATCAAACCTCAACCAAAGACCCCAAAAAAACGCTCTAAAAACATTAAGCTCATCAATAATGCCCCCACAACTCGCCAAAAAAACTTAAACTCCATAACTCAAGCGCCAAATGACGTTAACAACATAACTCATCAATGAACTCCATTCATACCTCACTAAACAAATAACCTCTAAAAACTCATTGATGGGCGCCATGTATAATTACTTATAAAGAACATACACTCATCAATGAACTTCAATCCAATTCAATCACCCAATAACAACAAAAAACACTCCAATCACGTCTAACTCATCAATGAAACTCCATAACTTTTGAAAAATTGACATAATGCCCCTTTACATTCAATTTGACTAGGGTGTTGTTTTCCTCAATGATGCAAAAGTACACAACATCAAATAAGATAAATTAATTTATGGGTCTAGGCCTGATCAGTTTGTGACATATATATACCGAGTATTCATCTATTTGTTATATCATGTTTCAAAAATAAATTATGTTCTACCTGTTATACCTAAATGTTTGTGGGAAAGATAGGTTCTTTCCACTAAGCATGATTCAGTCATATAACTCCCACAATCCAGAGTCCCTAAGAAGATGCAAATGATCTTGAAATATATAAACATAACCACCTGCTAGTTGAAGTCTACGAAGTTGAACCAAGTATGGTACTAAAGTCCCGGGTCAAGTGGAATATGAATAGTTAATCTGGGATCGAAGATATTTTTCCCAGGTTTACCTGTATTTTAATGTAACTGTTAAATTTGAATATAAAGCAAGTAGGTTATCAGATTCGATCATTTTGTCCTTGGTATGAAACCAGAATAACAATTTTTGCAGGCCCTTTAATTTTCACAGTAGAATGTGGGGGAAGGGAAAATTGATGGGTATAGGGCGAAAGCTTGAGTTCTATAACTGAGATATGATTTTATAAATTAAAATTAACGGATTTTAAGTAACATTATGGTTAGTTAAGAAGAAGGCTTATTGAATATTTTTAAATTATTATAGATATGTTTTCACAAAACTAGTTAGTTCAAATAGTCCCCCTTTACAGAGTATTGAGTGAGTGATAAGTCTGTGATCCATAGACTATAAGCTAGTGTAAATTTATAAACACAATTGCAAGGACACTGATTGACACAAAACATGCAAAGACATCAAGGCTAGGCTTTGTATACACCATAGCAGCTAGGACAAGGATAAGGGGCATCAAACTTTGTATTCTCATATTATTCATACCCATTATTCATATGTACACACATCCAACACGCGATGTATTGACCACGTAATGAACCAATTCAACCATTTGTTTGTGTCAGACCTAAACTTGGAGTTCACAACCGATATTGTAACCAAACGAAAACGCTTTTTATTTCATTTTTTGCTGCTTTTCCCATCGTCATCACCAAACACAAAGCAAAATTTCTAAGGCCAATACGATATAAGATAGACACGCAGTTAACACAAAACCAATTGCTTCCAACCCCACTCTAAGGCACCACAGAACAACGGATTTTGTGGGTCCAAAAAGTGTTTGACCTCTAATCAAAATTTTGATACCAAAAAAGACCTTAAAAAAAAAAAAAAAAAAAAAAAAAAAAAAAAAAAAAAACATCACATCATGTTTTTGAGTTGAGGAAGTTCCCCTTGCACGCAATTGCAGCTGTGTGAACTGTACACCATTCTTTCTGACCCCAATTCATTTATATCTACACATTTTTTCAGAGGAGAGGATCAAAGTGTGCCAAAATATGAATATAGTTTACTATAGTAATGTACACTTTGTGTGGTGTATTTTGACCTTGACCTTGCTGAGTGTTATCTCAATGCATGTTTTATAATAAGGTCATTGTTTTATGGCATATAGTGAACATAATACAGATATACTCTTACTGACATGTGAATGCCATTAGTTTGTTTCATTATATTCAAGTGTTTCATCATATGACGTAAGTGCGCTACCTAACATAATAAGCTTGCATTATTACTCAGATGAACTCAATTGGTTTTTGTCAATCTCCTGATCATCCAACGCTAGTCTGATATGTACTGTATGTCCAGTATTACTAACCAAATTGATCGCTGGGCTTAGTGGGATGTATTATGATGTGTACATGTGCACTCGTGGTATCTGGGCTACGAATGATTACACAGGATATGTTAATACTTCAAGTTAAGGTGGTGGTTTTTATTTTCAAATTGTTTGCAGAATACAAATACAGGGTGTCCCGATGATTATACCCATCGAATACCCAAAATGTTTTATTTTTTTCCATCGCAAATTCAACTAACTTAGGTACAGTGGGTTAATATCCAACTCATTAGACTGTAACCTTTTCATAAGAAATTTTGATCATACAAATCGGACTAACCAAAGTGAACAATATCACTTTAATTTGTGTTAGAGGTGCTGTCCCATTCATTTGGGACTAAGTGAAAAATAAAAATGTATGTGCTGTGTATCCCCGATCTTACAAGACTTTTTGCATCACATATCCTCCTTGGAATATATCTCTTACTAAGCACTGATACTGTTTTTGATTGTTGGTACAAAATAGACATGCTATATCAATTCCTTCCCCCTTGATACCAAGATAAGTACCCAGCAATAGTCCCTTTATGGCATAAAGGGACGTCATAAAGACCATTTTAGGCAGCATAACCAAAATTTCAATCAGAAAACCCCACAAGTGCACAATAGGCGAAAATTCAATTTTGACACCAAAACAATATTAGGGATATGCAGATTTTTTTTTAATGTGGTTTGGGCTCTAAATTATGGCAAAAGACAGTTTTTATATACATACAGAGGGGTTGAGGCTTACTCTGCGGAAAAGTTCCAAAAAAGTATATATAGGCTCTTAATGCTTGTGTGGCACTGAGCTTTACTTGTCTAGTCTTGGTTTAGACATCATTTTCGACGTCCGTTTACTGGGGCATTATAGTACTCATTTTGGTATGAGGATAAAAGGAGG
The DNA here is from genome assembly GCA_023653785.1 of Ophioderma brevispina. Classification (NCBI taxonomy): domain Eukaryota; kingdom Metazoa; phylum Echinodermata; class Ophiuroidea; order Amphilepidida; family Ophiodermatidae; genus Ophioderma; species Ophioderma brevispina. The sequence continues at coordinate 7,233 of JAMKCH010084031.1, forward strand.
TGACTCACAGAACTTATTGGTACCACGATCACACGTTTTGAGTGTGTAATAACGAATTCCCGAAGGGAATAATGCATGTTGTAAAAAAGCTTGCAAGGAAGAGGGTTTAAAAGATACCATATTCATTTTTTTCATTAGACCCAAAGTGATGAAATCAGCATCCTCTATAACAAAATTGAGTGTATTTCACTTTGGTTAGTCCGATTTTTATGATGATCAAAGTACAGTATATAATTGAAGTTGGTATTAAGGACCCAAATTACCTAATGTTATTGATTTTCTTTATGGAACAAAATTAAAACATTTTGGGTAGCGATGGGGGTACTAAATCATTTATGGGGACACCCTGTACAAGACGTAAAGGTTGTTCAGAGATCATTGACTGTTTGCCACAAGAGGCCATGGCTGGCGATTGCTCTTTCAAAGTTTTTTCAAGATGACCAAAACTTATTGACATGTGCCCTCTATTTAATGTGCGGGCATATTGGTTCCCTAAAGTTAAATTGGAAGTCAATTTCCTCACAGCTAGCGTGATACTGATTTTATGGCTGCAAGACAAACAGCTGGCACTTGGTCATTCACGTCCTACGGGTCTCGCGAATAAACCACTAACATCAGTCAGTTCTCAAAGCAGCTTCACAAACATTTCCTATGAGAAGGCGAATATGATTGGACATAACTGATTGGAAACTGATGTGTATAACTGGACATTGTATAGCCATGAGCCTGGTGTGTTATTGTTTGTGGCATACGACAGAACATGGAAAAACATGACCATCATTATGAAAATACACGGAAATGGCCTACCCGGGCACAGTGGCGTACGACAGGCCAATCAATCAAGACGGAGGGAAATAATGGAAACCCCAGGAGGCAGAAAGGAGGGGCATTTAATATTCTTATGTCGTCCTGGTGATTTGCTACAATTAAGTATGAACTTGACCAACAAAATATCTGCAGAAATTTGCCCCAAATTTCAGGCTTTTAAAGTGGTCAAAATACCCAAAGAAGAGAGAGGAAGGGAAGTGGGGGGGAAAATGCAATTTTGGTCCATACTAGACCGCTTTTCCGAAGCCAGAGGGACAACTTACCCCAACCCCCTAGGCATGGTCGGTACGCCACCTGCATGGTCATTAATTACACAGGACACATGCCCGATTAACATTTATACCTGTTTCTTTCCTTAAATCATTACATCAGGAAAATTGCAAATATCATAGTTATGTTTGAAATTCATTTTTATGCGATACTCCAGGCGATATAACCGTGACGTAGTTAGGGCTATTACGCATAAATTATGATCACATACCCTTCATATTGATGAGAGGCAGCTGCATAACATCACTATTCATCTCTGTGAATCAGGGCTCCTCTCAGCTCTCTCTTTGAATCCATTGGATAATGAGTGAACTAATTCAGCTTTTAAACTCTTTAAATTGGGAAGTCTTTTTGTCCAAATTTAAAATCTAATAGTGTAACACTATTAACACAGACATTAAATGACACTCGGATTTTTTTGGGATCAAAAATGACTCTAAATTGAAACTGGAGTGGTTTTAGTTGTAAAACATCCACCAAAAAAATACCATTTGAGGTGTTATTGGACAAAGTAAGAAGAAAAAACAGTAAAATTGTTATGTTTTAGTGGCTGTTATCCAATCTCTTACCCTCACAAAAAAAAATTGTTATCACTGAGTTCCATTCGTACGTACAGAGGGTAAACGGGTTACAATGATCATACGTTTTTCTCACTCTTTTAGGGTACCCTTCCTTTTCTCCAGCTAAGCGATACCCTAACCTATTCCCACCAAAACTTGATTGACTAAAACTCGATGAGCTGAGGCTTAGAAAATTGCTACTAAGTCCAAACAGATGCAATGATGTCATCATTACCAACACTCATTTATGGGCAAGAATATCGCCTGTCAGGGACAGAGACTCCCCTCGTGCTGCCCTCCCGCTCATGGGGGAATGTGCGCCGGAGGCCCCAGGTTTGAATCCCGTTCCAGTCTCTTTAGCTTCTATCCCTTTGCCCCTTCCATTCCTCTCGGGAGATAGAACCAATAAAGTACGTAGGGTTATATTAAAAGAGTGTTAGCGTCTGTTAGGTTGACCGTCCAGCAAGCACACATGGGTTGGGTATGTTTTTTCCAACAACATTGTGTGCTGGCCATCTCCAGGGAAAGATTACTCAATATCAATGGTGTGATCGTTGAGGGCTTCACTTTTTTTTATGTACATGTATGGACTTATATTGTAATTGCCATTATTTTCTAAAACATGCGCGTTCATTCAGCTCGCGCAATATTTTCAATCAATAAACAGTTGTTGATATATCCTTTGCATTACCCTCAATCCATCCAATATCATACAATCTAGCAAGTCATAAAGCGTATGAAGGTTGCAATTGCTGTATTTTGAGGCAATTTTATGTATCAAAGAATAAAATGTCACTTATGGCACACAAATGAACATAACATACATAGAAGCCTGTCATCAAAATATGAATCACAAAATGAACCAATTACATTTTTAATTGACATATTATGTAGAATGGCTTACTATCCTTACTGGAAATAGTTGTTAATTATTCGTTTGCATAAAAATGTTTGAATTGAGGACATTAAAATATTGAGATACTGCCAAGGTAGTAAACACTCGAGTAATAAGCCGAGAATGTTGTGTTTATGTAATAAAAATTTGAATTAGATTTGATTGTCTTGGACCAACAGCAGAATATCTAAGCATGCTTCTCTAAAGAACTCAGCCTGCAGCCCTCAAGTTCTTACCACTCCTAAAAAATGACAATTGCCTTGGTTTTCAAAGTCTCATTAAGAGGAGTACCAGTTTCACACAAGAAGAATTACGGTGAGTCCGTAATTCAGATGGCCCCCAAACACTGTGGTTTAATCACATTTTACTTGAAAATATGCAAAATGAGCTCGAGTTAATATTCTAACCTGTCCAAAAAGTAGACAGCACATGACCTTGTAATGTTCTGTCACCGTGCCACGTTAGAAAGTTCATTGAACAATCGTTAGTGTGTACAAGGGATTACTGAAATTTTCTTCAAAATATGCAAATGAGTCCATTACCATATTCATTAACCTGTCCAAAAAATGGATACAGCACATCACCTATCATGTTCTATCACTGTGTCTTTATAAGTTCATTGACTAATCGGTTTAGTCTGTAGGTGGATTAAGCTTTTTTCTCAAAATATGCCAACATGTAGATCATTAATATAAGAACGCTAACCAAAGTATACGGCACATGACATCATCATGTTCCAACCAAGGCCTCTGGACTGCTTCCCCGGTTATTTCTTTTAGAAATGGGCTACGAACACGCTTATTTACCGCTGTATTACAGAAAATTAAGAACCCTCACCGAATTACGAGCAGCGCGACGCTTTTGTGTGTCGCGCTTACCGAGGTCAAAGGTTCCATACTAAATACCCAATTATTACAACGGTTTACTCGAATGTGCTCAAAACGTCCACATATTCGTCCATTCATACATAGCAACTACAAAAACATTGCTAAAGCCCATGATATTTTAGAAGCCATTGTTGAAAATCTGCAAAAAACTCCACGTGCTTCCCGATATATCGATCGATAAACTTTCTGCATCACAACCACATGCCTGATGATGTTCTTGGATAATCTAAGGATATGTTATATTCGAGGGGCGTCCCACTGGGCCCCCCGAAATCAACGAAGAAATGTGCATTTTTCCCGTGCCGTAAGTTTTAGCTGTATTGGGCTTGGGCGGGTTTAAACAGCCAGAGTCACCAGTGAGCTCGCCGATTCAAGATGGATGTTCGACCTTCTAGCCTTTTTTTACTCCAACTCTGTGGTTCCAACACCGTTTGTGCATTTTACGACAGTTCATTGAGTAATCTGTTCCATCTGTATCGAGTGGATTAATTAATGCTTTCGCTGCCCATCCACCCACACAACGGCACCCACCCAACGGCACCCAAGCCACCAGCCCATGGCGCCCATCCACCCATCTGCAGTATAAGCCCACACAACCCATTGCGGGGGCCAAAGATCCTACATTTGTTCTCATAAATATTGCCAGCAGATGTACAGCCATGGTGTCCTAGCTGATTACTGCAACTCAAAGATTGATACAATATGATTAGAAGAAGTAGTGGGAAGTATGATACTGACCTGAGGTGGTGAATGAATGGAAGCAGAGGGAGCGAGTTTCCCCAATCTCTCAATACACCAAAGGACGCAGTAGCATGAATACTGTAATTTTAAAAAAAACACAAAAAAAAACCAAATACCAGAAATAGTGCTATGTTATTCAATAGCACAGCCCCATAACCATCATAATATCTAAATCATCATTATTTTATACTTCAACAATCTTCACTTCACCATGGTTAACAAAATAAAAAAAATCAAAGAGGAGATTCTGATTGGATATTACAAAATATAACTTTTTGAGGACCTCCTTTGCGATGTTTAAACTAATTTACCTACATACCAAACTTGTTGACCCAATTGTCATAAAAACCCTGCTAGACACCCCCCCCCACCCGATAACACTCAAAAGTTTAGAAACTCAGAATGCAATGTCTACACTCCAGAGCTTGAAACTCTGGAGTTTCATCAGCCTCCACTGTGGACACATAGTAACCTACAATCTCGGCCATAATTGTTAGAACACTTTATATGTTTATTATAAACTGATCCCCCTCTCCCCCCTGGATCAATGTTGAAACATGTCATTTTTTTCCATGCGCTTTTATGACCATCCAACATTGATTGAGTGGGGGAAGGGGAGGGAGGGGTTAAGTGTTAGGGTTTGTTTAAAGCTTCGCAATAAAAGTTAGTATTTTTCAGTGCGATCTCTATAGTCCATTTAGGCCTCCCCCCCCTTTTTTTTTCCCAATGCATTCAGAAAATTACCCATACCTACGGGTGTTCTAACTAAGCTTTTGGCCGGGATTGTAGATTAAGTGTGTCCATAGTCACATTGGGATAAGCACATTTACTTCAGGTGTCAAGTGATAGATTTGAACAAGTCATTGGGTCGCTTTTTGTGATGTACCCGCTATTTTGTATTCTTGTAAAATAAAACTAAATACTCACACATACACACCGCAATGTTCACACACATGGATATACATACATGCACAGCAAAACGGACAGACACACCATAGTGTGCAGTGGGGTTTCAAACGCCAAACCCACCCTTTACATTTTAAACCACCCTATATAAAATCACCCTTTATACCGTGAAGTCATAACCCACCCAAGCGTTTTTGGCTTTTGCAACGGGCAACGGCGAACCGCGAGCAGTATCCGTACCTACATCTAAATCTGAATATGAATGATCATAAAATGGAAAGTCCATTGCTGCGTAAATATTGTATATTATAGTCCTATACTCACCATATAGGCCTACACTATTTGTAGGTTTTTTCCTTAGCTTTTGTGAATCTTTTTCAAGAGTGCTTTGGGTGTCCAATGCCTAGCTCAGTCCCTTTTTCATTCATAGACATCCCACCATAGGCAATAGCATACTGCATACAGTTACTTCTTCCGAAGTGAGTCTAAGTTTGAAAAACAAACTAAATTTCGTGCGGTTCCTCGGCT
>JAMKCH010084033.1:0-55980 GCA_023653785.1 Ophioderma brevispina
AAATAGAACAATGGATAATGAGTAGGCTGGGAGGGAAGTATGATAATCAAAAAGGATGGGGTAAAGAAACCTCGAAATGTACAACAAAAAGAACCTGAAATAAAAAATTGGGGGTCACATTAACAAAAAAATGAAACAAGAACATATAAGAAGCACAAGCAGAATGGTAAATCAAAATAAATAATACATAATAATAATAATAATAATATAAAATTAGTGTGAACTATTTACGCCTTACAGAACAAATTCTCTGTTTTTAAGGAAAAATACATACTATTTAAATTTATAGAGTCAAAATCGTATAGACATTTTTGTAACAGGTGTGGCAGAGGTGGTTGTGACATTCCTATCAAATCACAAAACCCTAACAAATTTAGACAAAAAGCACCCAGCTTTAAAACTTTGGAAAATAGATCCTCACATTCTTGTTATCAATTTTAAAAATGACATTTGCCTAAACTGTGCCAATTAAAATAAAAAATGTGGTATGAGTCATTACCAGTAATAGCACATAAATATTTGCTTGTTTGTAATTGTGTACAAGTTTTGGCGGAAAGTGCACTTTTTTCATGGCATGTGAAATAACAAAAATAAACCTGAGATTATTGAAAGGCTGTCTGTCTGGTGGAGTGCTTCTGTTCTGCTATTTTCATTCAGCTTTAAGGGTACATTCTAGCAAATTGATGTCCTCCATTGAAGAGGGACTACTCAATTCTCAGTCTCGACTACACCCGGACTATACACCAGTCACCCTATCAACCGTGGTGGTGCCAGACTTCTATTTCTGCAGGTCAAACGGAGGGGGGAAAAGTGATGTTTTTTGGGGGGAGTTAATTTGTTTGGGGGTCAAACGTGATATTGGGGGAACAATCCCAAGTTGCAGATTTGTAAACAAATTTTTGTTTGGTGTTGGCCTGAAAAATTGCTATGTTTGCAAATACTTTGGTGATTTTTGGCCCCAAATCATTGCCAAATAATCTGTACTATTTCTCCTGGGTGGCGGGGGACAAACTGGAAGAATGATAAATAAACTGGGAAAAAACAATGGCGGAAATCCCCCAAACCCCCCGCATGGCAACTGCACTGCCGAAATTGCTTGCATCATAAGAAACCTTGTATTTTGGTTCCCCTCATCGGCAACTATTTCTGGTTGACTTCTTTATCATATGGATGCTATCAAGCTAAAACAGAACAGTTAATAACAAAAATTAGTTGTAAATAATATAGGCCTATTATAATACATGTATATTATTGCTCCCATGGGTTTTCTTGGCGGGTGTAAGGGAATGATTCCGGGTGACTGAGCACTAATAGCGTGGCTGATCTTTTGGATTGGTCACATCAAAAACGCTGTTTTATATCAATTAATAGGATTTTTGGAATTGGGATATGTCAGCAATGGCCTTCTCTCTGAAACAACCAGTTGAGCAATCGATGGGGTCAGACAATACTCCATTGACCTCGATGACCCATGTGACTTTGACCTCATTCACAAAACTGCAATGGCAACCCCCTGACTTAGTTATGGAAATGTTGTAATGAAAGAAATGTCCATTGTCTCATAGGCCTACACCTTCCCAAAAGGATAATAATGTAATATGCAATTAAAAATTTTGCTTGGTTTTATATTTGCAGTTCTTTGGCTTTCACACACTTATGCGATATTCAATAAAACCTTCAGTACGTCACTCTAATTTACAAAATAACTAACCGTGTCTAATTTCTATTTCCTACGAATCCTGTTACCACATCTTAGTGTAGATTCGTATAGAATCTACAGTCAAGCGTGGATTCGTATCTACGAAAAAATGCGGGGAATTTAAACTCACCATTAACATGATTAACAGAAGATTAGTAGAAATGATCTCACGATTTATTAAAGGATTTGACCATGTTAACGAATATAAAATGGGTAAACAAATTAAAAAAAGAAATTCATGTGGAAAAACCCAATTGGGGATACAGAGTCTTTTGTGTTGTTCTGAAGTTTTGTTGTACTTGTATTATTTTTGTTACAACGTTGTGTGTTTTGAAACTTTATGCACGCCAGTGTGAAATGTTTGTTTTAAAAATTCACCTATTTTGGTCTTATATCTTCGCTGGTGATCTATTTCATGATTTTCATACTTTCCCTTCAACTTATTTCAGGCCTGGAATTTTGTGAGGTATTTTTTCAAATGTAAAATACTTTGGGGTCTTTGTTTGGGCCTTATTAAAATAATATACTTTTTGATTTTTGTGTTTCTACTTATTTCTATCTTTAAAATTTCTTACTGTAGTAGTGAGATAAACATTTTAGGCCTATGCTTGAATTTCATTTACTTCAGTGGAATTTAGCGACAACATAATTTTTTAATAAAAGTGATAATTCTGTTTGTCACTTTAATGTATCAGGGAAAGTCCGGGGATTGTTATGGGCCTCGTGTTAATAGATTCGTTTAGATTGGATGCCAGTTTACATGTCAATCGAGTGATGATTTAAGATTGATTTTTTTTCAATTCATTTGTATTATCCATTGATGTATGATTGTGTGATGTAAACAAACAATTGGGCGGGGTACGGGCCACTCTATATTAACCCGAAGGGGTTCTTCACAAGTTTTAGGGGATGCAGAGGGGTTACAAAATGTAGGTTTTTGCTTGAGGTAGAAGATCCCATATTGGACTATTCTGACGAAAGTACACGAGGAAGCCACTATATTGCACATTTCCTATTGTAATGGCAACAAAAAGGGGTATCTCAGCGTCTTTTGCCCGAAACCTTCAGCGTAATTTATTTTTTAGTCAAAAAAAGGCATGTGCTACCTGGATTTTTTGTTTATCGTTATTTGCCTTTGGCTTCCTTTTTAAACTGCGATAAGACACGGAAAAAACATTTATCAAAAGGCAATTCCAGAAATCTTAAGTTAAAATCTATGGTTAGCCGTGGAAGCTGAAGCTGAGACAAATTTCCCCCCGCCCAATTGCTTTGGGTAGGGACGGCTCCGAGAGTCTGCAAATATGACCCATCTTACCAATTTGCGTTGAAAAGATATAGCTATAACAGAGGATGAAATTTTTAGGCCAATTTAACACAAATATACCATTTTTCCTCACAATGTCGAGGTTATTAGAAAAGTTTGGTTCAGATATTTAGGAAAATTTGACTCATTGTCCAACCAAAATTAAAACATTTAAAAAAAGGGACCAATTTACTATGGCATGAAAATAGGGAGGTTTTCATATACCAGAGGTGAATTGAAAATGAGCCCATATTTGCAGCACGTCCCAGTATGTCCATATATGTTGAGTACCCTCCCCGGACAATTTTGGTATAAAATGAAACAATTTAACGCCACCTTATATGGACTGCAAAATTTTCTTTTCTGGACAAGTTGACATTGTTGTACTCCTGGGGCATACTCGGGGGGAATAGTAACATTTCAAATTAAATCTTGTCCTGTATTAAACTTCATGATGTCGGTCGTTAAATATGTTCAAAAGGTATGATTCTGCAGGTAGCTTGATATCTGCGTATAGGATAAATACTCGTTGCCTTTCCTTAATATCCCGGTATATTATCCTAAATCATTCCCCCCCTGGCAATGACTCGAAACTATGGTTGTAATCCAAGTGCTTATCCCGGTGAATTGATAACAATTAATTAAATCTTGTCCCGTATTACTTGTATCCATCAGGCGTGTTCACTGAATGGATACCTGAGACTTCAAGACATGCACATTGTAGAAGGCAAAGAATACAGTATGTATACTGCATCCCTACAGTACTGATGTGTGAAACTCGAAAAGGAGAGATCGATAATTAAACTCTAATCATGCCAAAATTAACGCTTTCAACTCTTTCAGGGACTCAATGGATAGAAATTGCAAAAATTTACGAATTGTTTGTCGGACATTTGATTTTACCTGTGAGCAATGGTTTAGTCAGGAAACCTCATCGAAAGAGAGCTTCGTAGTTCCAAATTCATCGGGGCTCACGCACTCATGAATTCGTAACTACGAATCCACTCTTCTTGAGGTGGTTTTCCCTTTAACAGATATAAAGCTGTGGACCTCTCCATAAAAAAAACTAACATTTTATTGAACCTACACACAGCTTAAACATTTTAGTGACACACTAAAGACACAAACACAAGCACAACGGATTGCTAAGTGTTACTCCAGCTATGCCGGTGGCCACAAAAATACAATTTTAATTTGGATTATTTTGATTTTTAAACCAAAATTATTTTATTACTTATTTTTAAATATGTCTAAAAAAAATGACACAATTTTGAGTTCATCAATTAAACAATGGTTTTTAAAATTGGCACTATAGCCAAAATCAAAAAATGTGTGCGGCCCTACTGGAGACAACTTGTTGGGCCTTTCTGGGTTTTTATATCAAGCGATATGCTGAGATGCTTGGTCCTCGACTTTAAAAGACACTCCGCACATTTGAAAAAATAGTGCGCCCTCAAGATGTTCAAAATCGCTATTTTGCATGGTTTTAAAAGCTTTTATATTAGGGGCGTCCAACCTTTTTGATGCAGGGGCCGCATGGTTGAAACAGACAACTAGGTGTTGGTGTTGGCCGCAAGCAAGTAATGGGGGGGGGTGTCAAGTTGGTTTAGGAGGTGCCTACGAGAGTCTGGAAGTAGGGGCCATATCTATACAATTTCTTGGCCCAAAAAGGAACCATATAGATCTCCACCAGAGATGCAGATTTTCGAGCAATTTAAAAAATTTTCCATTTTTTAAGAATGTTGTGACTTTTTTTGCAAAATTTGGAAAATTTGGCTAAGATTAATGGAAATTGTAAAATGTTCAACCCAATATTTGGAAAAAGTTTGGTTTCAGATGAAACCAAATGAACTAATTCAAGTGACATTTTTTTAAAATCTACTTTTTCAGATATTGTTATGCATTTTATTTTTTTCTGGGAAGTACCTTTGCGGGCAGCATGCGAGCTTTAGCGGGCCGGCAAATGGCCCGCAGGCCGCAGGTTGGACACCTTTGTTATATATTAGCACCCAAATGAAAGATTAAGCCAAAATTAGCACCTACGGGTAGGTAAAGAGAAGATTTTTATTATTAAATGTCTCCAGAGTCATTAATTCGGCAGATGATGAAAATGGCGTTTTACACAAGAAAACACACCACCAGACTTGCTTCCCACGGCATTGCCACCCTCTTGACGGTCTGTGACTTGTGCTTTTAATATCAATGAGCAAGAGATCTAGGATATAAGTAATAGACAAATTTGTGTTAAAAGTTTTGGCAAACTTTAAAGTTAGGCTTACAATTATGGATGTCATTAGCCTCTTATTAAGCAATAACAGCACCCATTTTTGAAGAGCGCCCCAATTTTCAAAATTTGATATTTTTGACACAGTTATGTTATGTGGAATTGTCTAAAGGACACACACCTGCGAACGAGAATGCCAAAAAACTCTGTATTTATCATAACAATAGCAATTTTGGTAATTAAAAATTGGGAGGATCCCAGATTGTGATCACAGCAGAGGGAAATGAGAGTGTTGCCGTCCATGACCGGAATGAAAATAGTGCCACCTCAAGACAATGACCTCTAACTTGAATTGCCTGCAATACAATACAATAATACCCAATCAAACGGCATTTGATATAGAGACTTCTCAAAACAAGGTCAAAGCGCTCTTACAAAAATAGGAGAGTAATTACTATTAGCCTAAAACATAGTAATACAAACAGGTATTGTAAACGATGAACCATGAGATAAGTACCCTTTTTCCCTTAACATCGAAACTATACAATAAAATAAAAAAAGAAAAACAGCGCACAAGGAAAATCAGTGAGCAAATAACAAAAAACTAATTTAAGCACACGCTCAACTCTTAGGACATAGATGCAAATTTTAGAGCTTCTTAAAAGTAAACAATTGACTTGGAGTGGCGAAACTGAGAAGGCAAAGAGTGTTCCAAAGGCCGGGGCGCATTGCTGAAAGCCTGTCACCCACTGACCTTTTTGTGCGGGAAACAGTGAGGGCGGTCTTGTCATCTGCAGATCGCAATCCTGCCTGCCAGGGAATATACAAATAGAGTTATTCGGACAAGTAAGATTTCCCTTTTCCTTCCCCTCCCTTGTCCGTCCGCAGCCTCCTCTTCCCTCCCCCGCGCTCCCTCCTTTTTCTCCCATTGCGTTTTTTTTTTTGTGTGGGTTTCTTGTTTTTTTTTTTTTTTTGGTGGGGGGGTTTTTGGTGTTCTTTTTTTTTTTTTTGGTGGGGGGGGGGGGGGGTTGGGGCTTGGGGGGGGGTTGGCGGGGGGGGGTTGTGGGGGGGGGGTTTTTTTTTTTTTTCTTTGGGGGGGGGGGGTTTGGGGGGAGCTCTTAAAGGAGGGTGTGGCGGGGTCCTATCAGATTATGAACACCAGGCCTGGCTGTCTCTATTCTGCCAAAATATTGAAGTTTGATCCGATTATGGCCGACATTCCATACAAAAAAAGTGAAGTGCTGTCAATGCGAAGGATTAAAATCGGTGTGAACGGACGAGATGATGGGAAAACTCTCAAATGTGATAAAAAGGCGGATTCCGGTAAATATGCGAAGGTGGAAAGTGAAACAGACTAATGAGGACCTGTTAATGTTCAGTACCAGAGAATTGTATGATCAAAACACGACACCAAGGTTTCTTAATGCGCGGACTGGGGAACATCATGGTCCGACCCTGATGGTTAAGATCTTTGAGGAGACTTGTGTAATAGGTGAACATGCGATGAAAAAATGCTTGTCTTTCACAGTCAATTGAGTGGTTTAAGCGCATGCCACTCTGATTTCATCATACAAAGAGAGAGGTCTTTTGACAGATGTGGTATTCACCCTCAATCTTAGGATTCAATGTCAAAATGAGCCTGCACATCATCAGCATACAGGTGGTAGCAATCTTGTGCTTCCGGATGATTGATGCAACAGTATGGTACATTATGGAAAAGAGAGGCCCGACCACAGAACCCTGAGGAAGACCGTAAGGGAGATGAGGCTTGTTTGAAATTGCATCCCCAATTGCGCACACGAAAAATGGAGCGGTTCTGCAGGTAAGGAACGAATCCAATGTAAGGCAGTACTTGAATGGAAAGTATCACGTAACCTATCTAAAAGAATGGCATGATCAGTAGTATCAAAAGCTGCAGAAAGATTCTAGCAAGACAAGAGCAACTGCCTTATGTTGTGCTTGCATTTGAGGATTATCGGTCTTGGCCCGCAGAAGTGCCGTCAGTGGGTGTCGTTCTTTGTACAGCGGCTGATGAAATTTCGCATTTAAGTCATTTGAGGACAGATGATCCTGTATCTGGGCACTCACTATTTTCGCCATGAACTAGACATGCAGCTAATATTTGACACAGGCGATAGTTTTGAGCAACTCTTGGCTAGGGAAGGCTTTTTTTGAGACTGGGTGTCACGGCAGCTTCCCGGAGCTTGCTGGGAAAAAACACCATGCGGATAGAAATTGTTAAGGAATCAGTGTTAATGGCGCAGCCAGAGTTGACACATTATCCTTAAGTAGTAACACACCAATGGAATGGTGGTCTAAGGAACATGATTTTGATTGGAGTTGACATACTACCGTGGTCCCTATTCAACAAGGACTGGATTCAACTCATGTATAGAGGTTATTCCTGGGTGAAAGTCATTTCGTATCGATCGGCGAATCTTCACCATGCTACGGTATGTTTACGGCACCTAAATGATACAAAGCGTGCAAAGCATTGTCAGAAAGTTGTTTTGTTTTTTGAATTGATTTCTAAAACATTTGTTTACAACTAAAATCATTATAAGCTTCATAACACGACGATGAATTTATATTTTCCCTGTTGAAAAATTGAAAAATGCCGAAAAACGCCAGTCAAGTCATCCGCAATTTAATCACTACTTAATTATAAACCTGACGATCTCAAGGACCGGGAAATGATCCAGATTCTAGCGAGGAGTGCTTTCTTTTTCGTTGTTTACAAAAAGGTAAGTTACATCACAGGATGGAATCTTAGGATTAATTATATTCCATGTTAAATTTCCGACTCCTGTGATACTAACTAAGCTTCAAAAGAACAATTGATTAAACAAATGTTGTCAACTGACAGGATACACCTCTAGTGCACACAAAGGCAGCATTTTATAATACTGCCACATGTATTATCGAGATTCTCGATCACTTGCGCCAAGTAAGTGTTTAGCTCAGATCGAAACGTTCATTTGCGGACATCTTTTTTAAAGCGGTATAATATTGGCATTAAGTAATATTGGGCTTAGGATGATCCCAGGAATTTTGATATAAACAAAACGACACAGTACATGACGGGGGAAATGGTGTTTGGAAATGGTGTTTGTATTTTCAGTTGACATTCATTTTTTCTTTTTCAATGGAATATGAAAATACTGCATAAGTGCTGATGGAAGGGTGCCGCGTAAACACAGTTCCTGGGCGTGTCGGGTCACATGTATCAGCCACAAAAAAAAAAACCGGTGATGCATGGTGTTTTTTCAGGGGCTCGTTTCGGGCAAGCCTGCACTAGACCCCACTCCACTGCACTGTGTGAAAGGGCTGTCCGGGTTGCACTTCCAACGCGAATTTCATCCGATATTTAATTTGTATTGGGGCAAATATTTTTAAATATTATCAGCTGTTGTGTGACCCAAAGGAGCTAAAAGCGTGTACTTCAAATATTTCCACCATATGCAACATTGTCTACGCCAATTTCCAGAGTACGGAGACAAACTTATGTCACACCCTTTGCTACAGGAGAAGGAACTCCCAAGTTGACGCATATGATAGGCCTAATAAATTAGCATGTTTTGTTGTTTTTTGCTTTGTAAATCTCAATTTAATTTTTTTCTTGAAAAGGAATGATTGTTTCCTACATACCACTAAAACTTCCATCATACATTTTTTCTTTTCTTTTTAAATAAAATGCAGAAAGTGGTAACAATCGTGGCAGAATGTTTGACTTGTCAGATATTCTCCAGCCTAAATGAAAATTGTATGGTCGTTCAAGCGGTGCGTGGTTAGCAGTCGACACTTCTGCTCTTTGTGTACCGTAAGCAATGGTGTTTGAGCAGCTTAATAGCCGATCGATAAAAAGAGGAATAACCTCTATTGGAACGGTCTCATCAAGTATTGTCCCGCTTGAATCATTCATGCGAGTTTGACCTGGATAATAATCAAGGTCCCGTCTGATTTTGTATACCTTGTCGCTGAAAAACCTGGCAAGGAGCTACATTAGTTCAGTACTGATTACAGTTAGAAAGTTGTTTAGTTTTGGGTTTCAGAAAGCTTATTCCAGAGTAGCAAACAGGTTTTGTTGTTAGCATTTTTTCTAAAATATTCTGCTGTAATAAACCGCCTTAAAAGCATGAATGAATGAGTTTACCAGCCACTGCTGATTGTACAGTGTATGCATCCCGATCGACACTATTTTCTAGTTTTTTTTACCCAGTTTCCCTCTCTAAACCGTCTACGTTTCAACGGTCTGGCATCATCAATATCGTTATTAAAACCAAGGTGATCGTGGTCTAGTAATGGGGGGAAACGCCCCCCCTTTTTTTGAGGAGGTGCATGGGAATCGAGTAACACTAATTAAAGACTCCTCAAATTTACCAAGCAACCTCATCAACTGAGCCCTCACGAAGGTCAAGACTGCCAATCATGCATGAAATGTCATTTGAGAAGAGTCCTTGTTAAATATTCTTAGATTTCTGATGCTGCACATAGTTCTCATGAGTGGTGAATTCTGGCTGCTATTGTACAAGTATCATACGAGATCAGAGCCTAGCCCAGGCAAGCGGTCCCACCCAGCAAATAATCCCATCTTCAAGAAGAGATAGATCAGGTCCAGAGTGTGACCTTCTTTATGGGTAGGGCAATAGATATGCTGATGAAACCATAGCAGACAGAAATCTCCAAAAAATGAATAGGAACTACGGTGTAGCGGGGAGGTCAACATGCACGTTGAAATCACCCAGCAGTATCGTTTTAGCGGGGACAAGAGCAATCTCATTAAGGAAAGTATCAAAACTCATTTAAGATTGATTATTTTGAGACAATTTTCCCTGAAGGTGGTGGACGATACACCGGGATGAGTCTAACACATTTTGTTTTATACCACCACAAGCATGCTCACAAGAAGGTGGCTTAATGACTGTGGGGGTATTCTTGCAGTTTGGGCAAGTTTTGTGGATTATCCCAACACCACAATGGTCAATCAGACTTCCTGGGGAAGTGCAGGAAGGAATATCCCGCAGGCAGGATCTCAGCAATGACCACAGGATCGCTTTCAAGCCAAACAGGTTTCAGTTATCACAAAAATGTCCACATCCTTCTCAATCATGTAGCATAAATAGAGACCTCGTCTTTTTACGGACAGAACGGGCATTCCATAGACGGATGTTGAGAAAATTTTCTTATGGTTAGGAATGTCACGGATGTGCTGGAGTTCCGTGTTGACTGAAACTATAAAACAACCCTAATGGTGAGAGTTAGACAACGTAAATGGCTCATCCCTGGCTATTTCATATGAGATCCTCCAATAGTAATTCTTCTAATTACAAAATTCTTCCTTGCGAAAATAGACATTTTCGAGCTTGAAACCATTAACAGGTATAGTTTATAGCCAGTTACCAATGTAAGCGTGTAACAATCTCAACATTTTTGAAAAATTGCAGCGCTCTTCAAAAAATGTGCTATTATTGCTGATGTCCCTATCAGTTTTGGGGGTATGTTATTTTATGTGTAAACTATATCTTTATTCTTCCAATGCATAGACTATCATGTTGGGAGCAAATTGAAGAAATTTCATATTTTATGAAAACGTGCAAGTGCGGCTTTTAATAAAATTGATTTTTTTAGCATCATCTGAACTGTTAGCCTTGCAAATTTGATCCTCTCTGCCAAGATATTACAGTTTATATTCTTCTCTCTATAACATGGACAGAAATGTAGCATATGGCCCATGGAGCACTGGCAATGCCCAAGCATACTTTAACATTAAAAAAACAAGTCAGAATCAATAAAAAAGAAATTGGGATAAAGCTCTTCCAGAATGAACCATAAATAAAATGGGAAGGTGCTGGAGTCATAAAATGGCACTTCTAAGATACTAGCAAAAAGTATTTCCGGAAACCGTTCTTGCCACTTAGTTTATACATGACTTTTTCTATAGTGATGAGGTAAAGTATTAAAGTTAGTAAGCATGCATACTCGCCCTCTCTCTCTCCTTAGTATTGCCTACTAAGGTTCCTTAGTGGGCACGTCCCTCAAATTGGATGAATAGGGACAATTCAGCAACATGTTTGTGAAGAGGACGACCACCGCAGTGGCATCGCTAGGATTTTGATACTGGGGCCAGTGTCGCCTTGAACTGACAGAAAACTGGTGGGGTCCAGGGTTTGATATGCTTTTAAGGCTGCGAGCGCTAATTCTTGCACAATTTTGAAAATTTACTTGGATTTAACCCCTATACTTTTAAAGACAAATATGGCCTGCAAGCGGGACATGACCAAATTCAAGGTGAAACACCGACGGGCTCATTTCAATCGACAAATCATAATATTGAAATATTGGATAATGCCACTAGACCACTGCTGTCAGAAACTGCTAAGGCAAACCCCCCTTTGACTAATGGTGCATTCAGACCTTTATTGCTGTGCATCGGCCGACGTCTGGTGACATCACACGATATCTTACTCCATCGCTGGACAACGGCACAGTGACAAGAATTGCATCGCCTGGCCATTGGCAGATGATTTCGGCATGAATTTCTGAAGATGAGAAAAGTTCGACTTTATCCAGTCAACGAGTGGCATGACAAATCAGTTCAATCGAATTCAAGGATTGCGGCATGTTGTCACTTTGGTATACTGCTTTTTGCTGTTTTTATCATCTCTGTATTGTTTCTGAAAAATAAGCAATAAAGTGACGAAAATGTGGCGACATGGCTCTTGCCTGTTGACGCGGAGCCATGACTGGTTATTGTCACGTGAATCAAGGGGGGCGCATTGTCCAGCAATGATCGTCGGGCTCACTGCACACAATAACACAGCGATGAAATTGTTGTGTTTTTATCAGGGAAGGGCGGCCAAGAAATCCAAATTTCAGACGTCGCCAATGGTTAACACGTAAAGCGAAAATCTTGACGAAAAATTCTGAATTTTTTATATGTTGTCAAGAATATTTTTTAGTCCAAAACCGTTGGAGTAGAAGAAATAACTCCACTGGCAGGGTTATTTCTGATTTTTTTGTATGAATTAACGAACGAGGACGAAGGTGTATGTGGGTCATGGGAACACCCATGACCGAAACATCACAACACCAAATTGCGTTTGTGGTTTGCACTCAGTATGCTGTAATTTCTAGTGACATTTTTGGTGAGTTGCTCTAATGAATGAGGCTTGGTCGCCACCGCCTGGTTTTTATTACAACTTCAGTGATGTCGACCGATGCCACAGCGATAAAATTGAATACACCATAAACGCTGACAGGAAAAAACAAAATAACAATGGAGAAATGAAACCATAACCTCCCCCAACTTCAACCCACCCACAATCACTATGAGCTAATACATATCAATATCTGGCACATTTCAGAAGCTTTCATTCACCAATGTATTAGAAATACACCCCTGGTTGTTTTGGGTATGATATAATACCAGATCACACAAGGTCAGTCCCGGTCAATGTATGTACAAGTAACCCACTGAACTGTGTTCCTTGGTAGATGACTTATTGGAAAAATCATAGTGAATCCCATCTACCTCTGAACTGTCTCCAACATAGTACGGTGTCGACCATATGACTTGCGCAAGAAAACGTCCACACAAATTGTTTGATGGTTTAGGCAACATTGACCTGCTGATTCCAAATCTGGATGAGGCCACTTTGGCATCATGAGCATTGTGAGATTAGGAAGGGGGTAATTTAACAGGGGTAAAATTTGGTAAATGTTTAATGTGATTGGAATAGTTGAAGTGTTTATCTGGTCCTACGGTTTAAAAAAAGGTATAGTTTGCTATACCTGCAAACCTTTTGTGTTTACAATACAGACCAAAATTTGTCAAAGGTCATCAGGGGATTAAATTTTACACGATCCGCTTTTTTAAATGGTTTCAAATTGTTCGGTATGGGAGGTTAAAAAGAAATAAAAATTTACCTAAGGCAATCATGAGAAGGTAGCTACAGAGACTAATGATTAACCCCCATAGACCCTGTGGACCTTCTCCATTATTTCCCCGTATTTATACCACAAATGTCAACAAGTGTGTAACCTAATTTGGACATTAATACAAACAGAATGAAGATTTGAGCCAATTGTTGAAAAGAATCTTGCATTCTAAATTGTTACCCCAGGATGGACCTTGAACCTTTTAGACTTGTGTGTTAAAGTATTCCTAGATATAGCAAACTATACCTTTTTGAATCCATAGGAACCAGATGAACAGGGACTATACAACCCTTTAAACCCACTTATGAAGCAAATTTGCAAATTTACCAACTGTTAATTTACCCCCTACCCTATATAAAAAAGGCCTCCAGGATGCCAAAGTGCATCATCCAGATTAGGATTCAGTAGGTCAATCTTGCCTAGAAACCATTCAAAAATATTTTGTGTGACTCTGCGCAAGGTCACATGCCAAGGTTGTGGGCCGAGCCACCAGACTAATAAAAACAACTCTGTGATACCCTGTGACTGCAGTTACTGATTAAAGCTTTTGCTGTCAGAGTACAGTAAACTGTCAAATAAGCATTGGAAGCAAGGTTGATTATTGAATTATAGAATTCCTTTTCATCCGTGAAGAGCTTTCTTAAAATGACAACCAAGCTGGAAACCTGGCTTAATTCCATAGTAGGACACACTAATTCAAACTAGAAAAGTGACAATTTTCAATAACATCCGTAAACTGTTCAGATGGACGGTACCTAGAGGTCAACAAAAGTGACCATTTTGCCGTGTACAGAGAAAAGCAAGCAGTTTTTGAGGATTGCACTTTGACTTATTTTTTTCAAAATATGCAATTTAATTTATCTCGGTATAGGTAAAAAGGGTTAAGCTACTGTATTTTGCATTTTGCAAGAATTTTGCATTTTGCAAGATTTTGCATTTTTAAATTTGACAACTTAGAGTTGCAGTTGTATATTGGAAGCAGGGATATTTCTCTTAAAGGCGACTCAGAGATTTTCCCATTGAGGGAGAACTCCACTTTCACACAAATCATGCTTTTTTCATATACATAAGCTTGACATATACCAATCGTGTGTGAAATACTAAGCGAAAAATCGAAGTTCCTATATAGTCCAAAACCCCATATAGACTGACCATGGATCTTACAAAAATTCCTATTCTTAACACATAAAAAATCCTACCTTTTTATATTCAATTTTAGCCAAAAAAGGGCTAGTACTTAGGAAGTTTTTAGCATGATCATGGAAACAACCTGGGGTTCTTAAACTTTTGAATACTTTTTATCCCTAGTACTGACAGGGTTTAGTACAGTACGGTTATTAGGCACATTACCAGCATTATGGGGTTGGTTTAAAACACCTCTGATCTGCCACAAATTCAAATCTCTAACCTGCTTTTAGAGGCTGACTTGGAGATTTCCTGAGGATGGGCTCTCAATTTTTAAAAAATCATGTTTTTCACATACAGAATGCCTGTCCACACTAATCACTGTGTGACGTATCGGAGCCAAAGCAATTTCCTCCATGGAGAAAATCACAACTTTTTAAACTAAAATTCGGATCCAGCATATTTGTTATACATGCTGGAAACAACAATGCCCACAAGAAAAACCAAATATTAGGAGCTCCTATTTGAAAAGGCAGATGCCAATCTCTGTACTGTTTTTTTTTTTTTATACTAATTGTACTTTGTTGTGATTTATCAAATGCTTTTACCATTATGACTTTGAACAATGACAATTTTGTAAATGAAGGAATGACCTTAGTAAGCACAAATGCACTCTAAATTGAATATAAAAGGCTATTATAGTGTACTCTCCACCCTCATGGTAAAAGAAAGAAGAAATGATCTCATGTACCTAGTATTTATTAAGTAAAACTGTGGTATGTCAATGAACGATCATGGACCAGGTATTGACTATTAAAATCTAAAATAATGCGCTAAAAGTACGTGAGTGGCCGCAAGTATTAAGTGAATGGAGAGACTAGGGGGCGGGTGTGTGAATAGAAGGTGGATGGTTTAAGTGGGTGGAAAGGAGTAAGTGAGTGAGTGAATGAGTGAGTAGCAGGGGCGTAACAGCGGTCACCCGTCAGAGGGGGCAAATTCCTGCGTTTTGAGGAGAGCTGGGGAAGTGGGAGGGGCAATCAACAACTTGGCCAATTTGTAACATAGTTTTGCTAGCTGTACTATGCACACGCTCATCAAAACAAGGTTTTTGGCAAAACGTACCAATGGACCGCGTAATGTACAAACAGGACATAATTGTTTGGGGGCATGTTTTCCCACTTTGGTTGGTTGGTGGGTTGGTGGGTGGGTGGGTTGGTGGGTGGGTGGGTTGGTGGGTGGGTGGGTTGGTTGGTAGATTGGTTGGTTGGTTGGTTTGTTCGTGAGTGAGCGAGTGAGTAGCAGGGGCGTAACAGCGGTCACCCGTCAGAGTGAAGATCAAAAATTGCAAAGTTTACATTTGAAGATGGTTATTGTGCTAAGGACTACTAATAAACATACCTTGATTAAATATCAACCCTTGTAAGAACTTTATTAAACTCCCATCCTGTCAAATATCAAGTAGAAACAAAAACAGCTCCATACTTAAATACCTATGGTTGAACCGATGGTTGACCATGGTCAAAGCATGTTCATTGACCATGGTCAACCATAGTAAAATGACCATGCTTGACCATGGTCAACCATAGGTTCAACCATAAGTTGGACTGTGGTGCCATTTCTCAAAACTATGGTTGACCATGGTCAAAGCATGGCCAAGTGCAGTTGGCCATGGTCAAGCACAGTTCTACCATGGTTGACCCTGGTGAACCATGCTACCATGGTTGACATTTCACCTGCATCTAATTTTACATGCAAATCTGATCTACTCTGGAAAAACAAATTGTATTTTTTGTCTATAAATGGGCAGAAAATACAACATTGGCTGCTGTGATACAAGTACATACTCAAAAGATCAAAGGGACTGCCAGAATCAATTGAAATTTGGGAAATAACCTTAATAATAATAATACAAGAACTTATAAAGCACCTACTTGCCAAAGGATACTAGGCGCAAAGAAGGAAGAAAAACAGGAAAGCTAGATGTTGGCGAAAAGGTGTGTTTTAAAAAGCTTTTTGAAAGACATGATTGAATTAGCTCTCTTGATGGCAGGGGGAAAGGAGTTCCAAAGACGAGGGCCAATGATGGAAAAAGCCGGTCTCCAAAACTCCTACGCGACCGAGGGACCGCGAGACACTCACCGGCAGCTATGGAACAGAGAAAATAAGAGGAATGTCTATGACTCAACAGGGAATAGAGGTAGCTGGGGGTGGAAGATTTCAGAACCTTATATGTATGCACAAGCGTATGAAATTTTATTCTAGCAGAAACAGAGAGCCAGTGTAATTCCAGAATCAAGGGGGAAGTGTGCGTGCGCTTAGGCTTCTTGAAAATAAGCCTGGCTACTTTATTCTGCAATTTCTGGAGGTAATTTCTTTCCTCGAGTGAACCATAAAAACAAAATTTCTAGGATCACAAAACGCACCACCAACGGAAAACTTATACATCCTTGCAGGAATTGCTCCACCAGACATCTGTCGTAGCGTAGTGAGCATGCAAGAGTGTAGCTGCCAAGTATCTAATGTGAAGCACCCTATGTCTGGACAGATACCTGCTGCCAACCGCCTTAAATCCAGAGAGTTTCTTAAGCAAAGTCCAACCTCTTGAAACAGTCTCTAAGGAGCTCAAGAGAGTCGCCTTGTGGAAAGAAGGACTTGCCATCAACCATGTAACATCTATTGGTATTGAACCTGGTGAGCATCTCCCATGCACCTGGAGCTGACTCCTCATGGGCTAAATGGCGATGCCTCAACAGATTGAGAACAGAATTGGCCGATCTAAGGTTTCCTTGCAGAAGTGGGGCAACATGGAAGCAGATCAGGACACTACCTGTGGTTGTGGAACAGCACCACAGACAATGGAACATCTCTTGGTCTGCCCACTGCTGGAGCAACAATGCACAGACAGACCTTGCGGAATTCAGTGAAGCAGCCAGACGTTGTACCCATCTCTGGCTAGATCATATTTGAGAACCACAGTGTTTGGACACAATAAGAAGAAGATGATTGGAAGGACCACCATTGGAACCAAAATCATCAGTAGCAGGTGCATAAAGGCAGAGTCAGAGATTTCCCGAGGAGGGTGCCCTCAATTTTCAAAGAAATCACTTTTTTTGTATATATACATAATGCTTGTCCATACACTAATCACTACGCGAAATAGCTAAGCTCAAATCGGAGTCCATCATATAGAAAATCAAATGTGCGTTATAAAATTCCGGATCTGGAACTTTTTGTTATACACATTATCCTATGGCACATTTATGCTATATATAAAGGTTTACTGCATCCAAACAAAAAATCTGATTCATCTTTATAACTTTGATGTGTAGCATTTTAGGTGACTCGCTTTAGTCCTAGTTGACTATTGTTAATTAATACACACAAAATATATATTTCAAAATCTCTGAGTCAGCCTTTATAACAAACTTCCAGAGGGGGCGGTAACAATGCCCCTTGGTAACTGGTGTTGTAAAATAGCCTGGTAAGATGAAGGTTAAAGGTGGGTGACCCGACCAACAACGTCATTCCCCCACTTTCTCTATCAAAATGTAGATTTTGGTTTCAGAAAAAAATCATATTTTTCTCATTACCCCATGAAATGTTTCCTTTTGATTTTATGAACAAAAACGTCTCCCAAATGTGGTATACCGCATTTTTTAACACACACTGCCCTATGGGCCAAATTAGTACACATTTGTGCTTCTACTATCCAAACGGCTGGACTGATTTAACTCAAAATTTGTAATCAGATGTTATTGGTGTTATGCTTCCATGTGAGGGAGAAATCATGTGAAAAATCGGACCACGATCGGCTCACCAACCTTTAATAACAAACTTCCAGAAGGGGTGGTAACAATGCCCCTTGGTAACATGTGTTGCAAAAAGAGCCTGGTAAGATCAGGGTGAGAGCTCAACTCATGGTAAATGTATTCTGTCATTTCCATTTCCCGATGAGGGCGCACTAAATTTTCAAACAAATCATGTTTTTTGCATTATACATAATGCTTGTCCATATACTAATCACTGTGTGAAAAAACGAAACCCAAATTGAAGTCCTTCATATAGAAAATCACAATTTTGATATAAAATTCCGGATCCGGAAGTTTTGTTATACACAGTATCCTATGGCACTGTTATAATGTGCATAAATGCTTACTGCATGAAAACAAAACAATCTGATTCATCTCTAACTGTGGAATTAAGCATTTAAGGTGACTATCTTTATTTCTAGATGATTATTTTAACTACACACAAAAATGATATTTCCAAATATCTGATGTCAGCCTTTAACACTTAAGAGATGATAAAAGGGAGGCATATTAAAATATTCCGTTGTTAGTCTCCACCCAAGGCTCATTTCCTTTAAAGAAGAGGCCTCACACAACAATACTCATAAGAGACAAATATACCTACACAAGTTGGAAACTTATCCAGCTATGATATTTGACAATTTCATCTTTTTATAGTTTAAGATCTTAACAGGCAAGCATTAGCTTTTAATGGGTTTGACACAAGTGCTTTACTCTCACCCACCACACTAAAGCTTTGCCATATCTGGCCAACAATTACTGCAGCATGATTGAATCTGAACAAGAGGGCATTAGTCTTTAATAATGGAATCAAGTGAAACCACAGAAAAAAGGCTTTTTATTTGAACATTTCCAAAAGACACAGACTCTTAGCTAAAATGAGGCAGTTATTATTAGTGGACCATGTCATAAAGGGGTGAGGGGGGAGATCATATTAATTTTCCCCTGATAAATCCCAGGGATAAATCCTAACCTACCCCAAATGTTCTTTTTTTTTCTTGTTTCTTTTTAAAAGGTGCAATGAGAGATCTTTGGGCATCCATATATTGTGTTACATGTAGTGATTTCATATAGATAAGACCCCAATAGATTTCTTACCTTGTATTTGGCTACAGAAATGCCTTGAAAGGTAAAATAAAAAGGCACTTTTATTTGCTTAATTTCAATATAAAACACAGGCTGAATTTAAAATTTGCTCCAACACCGTGTGTCCAAAAAAAACCCGCAACACTTGGTGACAGGCGCCATAAGTTTTGAACAAAAGCATGTGACTTCTTATTCTTTGTTGTAAGGTAAGATGGGACTGTTAGCTAATATCCTTGAAAAGTTAATAAAGGTAGAGTCAAAAGTTTTCAGATATGACCCCAGAAATCAAGTAACCTGCAGGATCCATTTAACCAAATTGCGGTGCTATTAACTACAAATACGGCACACTACGTTTTGCGCCCAGTACCACCAATATGAATCTCTGAGTCCAACCACCATTTTCCTTTTTTTAAAGACAGGCACTGCAACAAATATTAACATATGAATGTTTCCATTGGTAATAACAGCGAGTAAACGTGCATCTTAACACACTTAAAAGATGGAATTAGGAATGTATGATTGACAAACTCTTCGTATTGACCAAATTAGACAGCATTGGATTAGAGCTAATCATTCATCATCATTTTGTGACGGCACACAATGAGTTATCTTAACCCAAAATTTAATGACAGAATGAATATATTGATATTGTTATTTAGTTTTGTGTTTTACTTTCATAAAGTTGAGAAAGTTCCAGCCCATCCATTTATCACTTTATGTAATGTGGATTTTTTTTCTGTATAAAGCCCTGCAGAAGGCCATTTATTACAACTATATATAATATCACATACAATAAACCATTTTAGTGTGGAAGAACAAAGTGAGTTTACGACATAAGAATTATGAAGATTATAGTAACATCTATATTAATTATTCACCATGATGCCCAAATGTTCTCGTCAACTTTAATGAAAAGAGTAAGGACCTCACTACATATCGTCACGAATCTTCCAAAAAGGCCAATCGACCAAAAGTCACATTTCGAGATATCGGCGATTGAAGTTTTAGAGAATTATGAACTTGCATATCTAAAATTTGAAACATTTTAGGAAAATGATTTTATGTGTACATTGTGGACATTGAAACGTTCTTCATTTTGAGCACGCTTTCAATTATCCTTTGTTTTCCTAGTCAAAATAGCGATTGGTCTGTTTGCAAAAACAAAAAACGTCCTCTGTGTCTACGTCAAAGGAGACGAATGCGTATTCGCCTGTTTGGCGTACTCAAAAAGAGTCGATCGATCGCCTTAGACAGTGGTATTGAACATGTTGAACATACTTTTGCCTGCGGAGGGCGCTAGAAATGACTATGCTTTTGTATGATTTTCAAGCCGTCATCATCTCTTACAGGCAAAATATGCCAATGAAGTTAGAAAAGAGGACTGATGAGGTGCTATTTTTTATATTTTGTAATTAGAATTGAACAAATACTTAATACTTAATGTAAATATTATTCAAATCAAGC
This sequence comes from Ophioderma brevispina, assembly GCA_023653785.1. Taxonomy (NCBI): domain Eukaryota; kingdom Metazoa; phylum Echinodermata; class Ophiuroidea; order Amphilepidida; family Ophiodermatidae; genus Ophioderma; species Ophioderma brevispina. Next base: position 20,649 of record JAMKCH010084033.1, read on the forward strand.
TATAAATGATAGAATTTGAATGGAAACCTGTAAAAGCTGTATTTTACGGGGTTTTTTGTTAGCAGTTGCTGCCAGAAATGTTCTTGTAAAAATGTATAGTATTTTTTCTGTAAACGTTAGTACTTAAAGAGACATGAGGAAGATTTCCAGAAAAAGCACCCCCAATTTTTTCGACCCTGTTTTTGCATTTGGATGCTTGCCAATGTATTTGATCCACCGAAGTGAATAAGCCGACTACGCCCGTCTTTATGTAATAATAGATGATTTAGTACTTTCTGACTGCACGACGAAGTCAAACAACGGTGTTCTATGGGCAATTACGATTTCAGGCAAGTTCAAAACAAGGTTGGAGTTTGTCATGACTTAGTCATAGCTTTATATCGTCTTAAACGTATTTTAATCACACCAAGAAAATTAATTTTTTTAAAATTCATTAAAATTAAATAATAATTATGAAATGCAGTATTTGATCCAGTTAAAATTCTGGGTGCAAAACGTACATGCAGTATTTTAGTTGAAAGCACCTCAATTTGGTTACATGGTCTGCATGTTACTTGATTTCTGTGGTCATATCTTAAAAACTATTACTCTACCTTTATGAACTTTTCGGGACATTGCTAACAGTCCCATTTTTACCTTACCACAAAAATAAGTAGTCACATGCTTTTGTTTCAAAACCTTATGGCGCCTCCAATGTTGCATTTTTTGGGACACACCGGTATAACAGTGGCCATAGGATACCGTGGATAACAAAATTCCAATCTGGAATTTTATAACAAAGTTGTGAATTTTTCTATAGAAAGGACTTCAATTTGAGTTAGTTATTTCACAACACACACGTGATTAGTATATGGACGAAGCTTAGGTATATGCAAAACCATGATTTGGTTTTAAAATTGAGTGTGCCTCATTGGGAGAATCTCTGAGTCAGCCTTTAAAGCGCACGTCAGAGATTCCGGAGGAGGGCGCCCTCAAGTTCCTTCCAAAAAGATCATGTTTTTTGCTTAACCTAATGCTTGTCCATATACTCTCACTGTGTGAAATTGCTAAGCTTAAATCGAAGTTCCCATTGAAAACCACACTTTGGTTATAAAATTCCGGATCCGGAATTTTTGTTATACACAGTGCCTATGGGACTAATACTACCCATAAATGTTTACTGCATTACGAAAAATCCGATTCATCTCAAATGTCGGAATTGTACATTTTAGTTACTACTTTAGTTCGGGTTGACTATTTTTCCCTTATTACACAAAAAGAAAAATAAATATTTGAAATCTCTGAGTCAGACTTTACTTAAAACAAGGCAACGTGCAGTCAAATCAAGCAAATCTTTCGCACATATTATTAAAATAAACCCGTAACACATTTACTTCCACTGGTGTTTTTGTCTTCATCAGGATCGATTGCAGTAGGCTATTGTAAATACTTTCCTCCAAACAAATCAAAAACCACCGGCAACAAATATGACAAAGGCTGCTATGCAATTTTGAATGGGAACTGCTTGGTAGGGGATGCACCCTGGTGGCAAATTAGTGGGATGATCACTCACAGCTTTTTGAAGGTCTCATTTATGACAAAAACCAAATAAAACAAAATATTTCAATGCGATACACTTTTTGACAACCTTTTGGATTAACTTGTACCACTGACCTTCATCCTGTGTAAATTTTAAGAAATTTCACTGTGGGCAAATATGATTTTTCTTTAAAATCTTGTTTAACACATCTCTCTATGGAGAATGGGCATATAGAAGGTGCTATAACATGTACAAATCATGACCTTTGTAGACCTATATGGCAAGATTCCCACAATGGATTTTTCTGATTTGACAGAGATAATAGCCTTGCATGTCACTACCTATAACCAGTCACCAATAATTGTTGTCGCGCTGCCTTAAAAGTGCTCGAAAAGTAAAAGAGACAATTTGAGGGAGAGGGGTTTTTTTGTGAAAATCTTCCATTCCCTTACAAGAGAATGAGAGAATTTCCAGGAAGAAGAGCCGCCTATTTCTCAAAACCCAGGTTTTTACATATTTGGATGATTTATACCAAATGTATTAGATCCACACCTGAAGTGACCATAAGCCTGAAGTACGCCGTCTTTATGGTAATAAATGATGATGTAGTGTTTCTGTCATGCAAGACAGAAAGGTCAAAGCATGGTTCTATGGGGAACGATTACGATCGCAGGCAGGTGCAAAACAAGTTTGCGGTTTTCTTTTGCAACCTGTTTGCCAATAAACCTTCGAAACTTCTCGGTAGGTGGTCTACCAAGGCGGATCCAGGATTGAAAACCGTCAAAATACAGGGGGGCGTGAAGGCTGTAACTGGTCAAAATAGCCTCAAAATGGGCTGATTTTGCAAGAATTGCAGAATTAAGGGAGGCGCCGGCCCCCTACCTGGATCCGCGCCTGTATACAACGATCCAGTGAAATTGCAGAGAAATCTGTATCCTAAAATCATCTCTGGTCACTTTAAATATCTAATAACATGCTCTTACCACCAAAACGGGAATCTGGATACTCACATATTTCTCCAACTACCAATGGCTATAAGCAACAGTTTTTCAGCACAGTCAAATAAAGATGGAACTTTATATTTCAAAATTTGCTCCAGGCAGTGTGGGGTATGTTTCCAGATTCAGAGATTTTTGTTTAACAGATACATTCTTCCGCGAGGGTCGTCTCCAATCGCGGTTTTGAATGGCGGCAAAGGTCACATGAGTCACCCAGGTCACCAAAATGCACCCCACTCGCCCCCTCCTTTCCACCAAGTTACATATTGTAGCCCTTACGAAACTCATACGGCGTGCCAATAAATTCAAGGGTTAACATGTGAACACAGACACACAACACACACACAGACATAGACCAGAGAATCCATAGTGCCTTCTGCAATTCTGCAGACGGACACAAAAACATGCTTTGTCTAAAAATTGAGGGCGCCCTCATTGGGAAATCCGTGAGTCAGCCTTTAACATAAATTCAGCCAGCGGGTGCCAGACCAGATATTTTTAGTGGTGTGGAATCTTCACTCTAGCTGTACTCGGTCCATAGACGACTCGGACAAGAAACCACAAATTTGACAAGCCATTCACAGTTGTTCAAGGATACAAATGTGCCCAAATGAAGCACAATTTTATTCCAGGTTTTCCTTTTAAAAATACTGTTAAGGGTAGTTGACACACACCAATAATGACCTAGCTCATTTCTTTTGCTTTTGCTCAATACTTCAAAAAACTGATATGGCTTTCCTTCACGAAAAATATTAACTCTTATAGGTAAATTACAGCTTTAGGCCATGTCCCTTTCATGGAAAAGGTTGGAACTTATATTGGGTTGAATGGAAGTAGTGCAAAATACTGATAGTACAAATACTGTTTCCATGGTGTTAGTTGATTGGGACTACCTCACGAAGAGCAGCACTACTTCGTCAAAAACAATGTTTTAATCCGTTTTACTACACCTCAAAAATCACTAGTTATTTAGGAAATAAACTTGTTAAGTGAACAAATCCCATGGCTTCACTCTGAGCCATGGGGTAGTACCATGCGGTACTTTTTACTACTTCCTGGTGCAATGCCTCTGTGGAAATAGTCAAAACTCTTCTTTTTTTTAAAATGTTTCTAATAATTGGCCAATAACAAGATTGCACTGCTTCATATATACTTTCTTTTACCATGGTTTTATTAACACCTTTCCCATGACTCTCACATTGGATAAGGGATGTAACCTTCAAACCCCATTTGAGCAAAAAACAGTAGTCAAGAGCTAGATACATACGTATTCCCTTTAGGTCTTTAAAACAATGTACAAGGTATTGTAAAAACAGATGTCTATGATGCGATAACCATAACATGATTTAAAACGTTGGTCCAATAATATACAACTAATGAGAGCTGTGAGGGCATTGAGGGGCAAGGTAGCAACTATGCTACCATAAAAACAGAGCGATTTCAAGATCATAGTACTTCCTGAACTAGATTCGAGAGGAAATGGTATGTTCTCAATATAGTTTCAACCATGTCCTGAATGACGGCAGTCAATAACCAGTTTACCTTATTATAAAGTGGCCTTTTCAATAAGAACCCTCAAACTTTGTGAAGTATGGTGTAACATCTTTCAGGCTTTTTCCTACACTCACTATGAGCTACTAAAATCTCAATTCCCTTGGTACAGTTCAGTACCTTCCATTCACCAGTGTATTTAGAAAATACACCCCCTGGTTTTTGGGTATGATATATGATGCCCAGACCACACAAGGTCAGTTCATGTCAATGTATGCACAAGTACAACCCACTGAACTGTGTTCTTGGTAGATGAGCTTATTGTAACTCATAGTGACTACATGCAGCTCATCAATTCCCACTGTTACCACAAGATAAGAATCAAGAATTCCAGGGGTAGCTGTGGGTTATCCATGTGTACCATGAGGGGGAATCATCGAAGTATTTGTTGGAAATAGAATTCAGAAAAATAGTTTACATTTATAAGGGCACTGAAGGGCAAGGTTGTTGCAACTCCAACAAAGCAATCTCACAATCATAGCATATCCAGAAAGAGATGAAAGAAATGATATGGTCAGTTGTTTCAATCATTTTTATCCTGAATTAAAGGCAGTTAATAGCTCTTTTGTTTTATATACAATGCAGATTTTATTCAAATAGATTCCCCAAAGTTTAGTGTACCCATCTTTTTGGCCATCTCATGCACTATCTTGCCACTTGTATTAATTCCAAGTGCTACAACAAGAATAGATTTGAGAATTGCAGAGGTGGCTGAATGCACGTACCGGGTAAAACCTGCCAAGCTTTCATCAGAAATAAAATTATCGCTGCCAAAGGAATGGCTTTACATTTCCGTCCTAATAACAGTAAACACATTAACATGTCATGTGATGCACACTTATCTTAAAGGTGCAATGAGAGATTTTGAAGCACCCAAATATTGTGTCATAATAGTAATTTCATGTAGATTAGACACTCAATAGATTTCTTACCTTGTATTTGGCTACAGAAATGTCTTAACAGAGAAAAAAAGGTTATTTTGATTTGCTTATACTTCAATGTAAAACACAGGCTGAATTTCGTATTTGCTCCTATACGAAATAAGAAATTTTACAATTTTTGTATGAAAGAAACAGTTCTCAGCTTAATCCTTTCAGATAGGGATATTTTTTATGGAAAGCTTTACACCACAGCAAAAATCATTACTTTCGATTTTTTTAGGGACACCTGATATGTGAAATCTCTCTTTGCACCTTTAACAGATGACAGAAATTTATGTTACACGATATATGATATCAGATTCCTCCTGTACAGACATATCAGATTCCTCCTGTACAGACTTTCACACATTGTGGACTATACTAGTTCAGATCATCTTTAGATCAGTTTATGCAATACAAAGTACTGTTGTGCTAATGACATAACCCAAAAGATACAAGTTCTCCTCATACAGAGAGCTCACACTACAACCAGTAGATGTAACAACATTATTTGCCATTTTGTCTTCTATTCATACTTACTAGGTTGAAGTTCTGCCCACTTGTATCAGCAACAAATCAGAGTTACTATAATCATGTTCAGTAAAATTTGAAGCATGACCCAGCTCCTTAGACAGTAATACTATATTCATACTAAATGCTACTGCACTGTGTTCAATATAGCTCTATTATGAATCAATTTCTTTGCCATTTGTTTGCCAGCCTAAGTAACTCAATATTTACCCTATCTCCTTAGTTTGACCAATCAAAACACAGCTTTGAATAAATGATATATTATGATGTAATGACACATTGTGGGATAAAGCCAAAAAAAAAGTTTGTTTCCAGTAGGCAGCGTGCATCTTGATTTTGGAGTCAGTTTTACTGCATTTCATATTTTATTTGACTTACTAAGAAAATTCACATTTTTGGACAAAAATGCCTCAGAGATAAAAAAATCATTTTTTTAAAATGTAAGTGAACCCAAATAGATATTTGTTTTATAAACTTATAATTTGACAGTCAAATATGGTTTATAACTGTATTGACTTAGTCACTATGAAAACTTCGCCGTTGAAGCTATGTGATATTTCGTTCACTGATCCGCTAAATCCTTCAGTCCTCGAAAATGTATGGACTTATCCGCAATGTTTGTTAGTATTGAATGAGGGGCCGGGGACTCAGGTACAAAAATAATTAATGAGCACTAGATAGCGTGAGTGGTTAAAGACATCTCCTGATCGGGGCTTCTAGTCCATGAGCCAGTCTGTACGGGCCTTAAAATTTGAGGTTGGTGCACCCACCTGGTGATGAATTTTCCAATATATCACTCGAAGGGGGTGCCCCCTGACTAGGATTAGATATGTTTCGCTCGAAAACGTGCAAAATTAGCGCGTACTGCCTATTTCAAGATGCGCACCATTGTTTTATGAAAAAAATGCTAATTGATTTTCATATAGATAGGAATTTTTTCCAGGACTAACGAAATTAAAGTTCTACCTCCTGAAAGTGGGCCTAAACATTAAGTGTCCAATATGGCCGCGGTAGAGGCATGTTTTGGTAAATGTATAAAATTGCCAAAATAGATTGGGGTGAGAAGGCGAGTAATATTTGAGAGCACCAAAAGAGAGATTTAATGACATTTGTGTATTGGGACAGATCATAAACTTCATGATGGGTCGGTTATACCCGCTCCGGGGGACAAAATCAAGAAGAATAACACCCCTGAACATCTTTTTCGAGCATAATAAGAAAACCATAACGAAAAATATTGATAACATTTTTACCGCAGTTTTTCCGTACTTCTGATAATTGCAGACCACTCAACACTAGTTGACGCTGAAGGAAGCCTGATCTAGGCAGTAGAGAGGAAGGAGCCTGTGGTACAACTCAGAAACAAAGATTAGCACTTGATGTGCGCGAAGAAACTTAGGTCACCATATTTAAATTTTCCTTCTACATATAGATAGTTTTTCACTTCTTCAGTGTATAAGCATCTTTCTTTATTTTTATTGGGAAAGACCTATGACGTCACTTAGTAGTCATAAATACATCCACACCATTATGATGTTTTTTTGTATCAGGTTGATATGAGCCCAGTGCTTCCTATGACTATTATAGATTCAGTTTAAAACTACGGTGATATGGCCCAAGTAGTAAACCAGTATAGTAACGGCCTTCTAGGACAAGTGTCATTACCCCACTTTAATATTGTTTTACATCTTGGAAATGATTTACGGTAATTATTAGAAAGTGTTGTTTAATAACGTCGAAAGATGGGTAGGGCTGCTTTTCTTCCTCATTTACGTACCCTAGCGCGAATATAATCACCACCAGCCATCTTAAACCACACCTGTAAGGTAACATAATAATGCATCAGTAATTATTTTTTTTTTGGAGCTCCGAAATATCACTCAGGTTCTTATTTCAACAATGGCCCATTTTTACGTTCATTTTAACAAAATATGCCTCCTTCGGCGGCCATTTTGGATGCCATAATTGTAATCGCCTTCAGGCAGTTAAAAACTTGGTTTCATGTAGTCTTGGATAAAATTTCTATCTGTAATGAAATTATAATGGCAGTTTTACATAAAACAATGGAGGCCATTTTAAAATGGGCAGGACACGCTAACGTGCAGCTTTTCGGGGCGGAAACATACCTAATCCTAGTCAGGGGGACATCCCCTTCAATGTGATATATGGGAAAATTAATCACTAATTGGGTGCAACGAACAGAAAATCTGATGATGGCAGCTTATGGGCTATTCTTCAACAAGGGTGGCATGCGGTAACAGTCAAAATGTCGAAGGGTTGAATCTATGCATAATGGAAAACGCCACAAGTTTATTACAACCAATGCAAGTCAAATATGGTACGAGTATAAAGGTTAAACCTTCAGGATTTGCCATAAAGAATGTCGGCTTATGATAAAATGTTTGAAAGATGATTAGAAGGAAATAAGTTCAAAATATTACTTGTCAAACTGTAGCGATCAAAGGCCAAAGAGAGAAAAACTGGATACGGAACGATGCAGTAAATCCTCTGAAACTTCACTCATAATTCCGATTTTGACGCGGAAAGTAGCCATCAATGATAGAATGGTTTATTTGCTACACCTATTCTTACGATTGCACATGTGGGGAAATTTATGCAGCTTCTACACATGTAAATACAAATTTCCAATGATTCAACAACCTGTCTGTTTCTCAAATATTGTGACGTCACGCAACGTCATTTAATGAGCAGCCCTCAATCGGCGAAATGTCCTACACAGTTTTCTAAGTGTTAGTATTTGGCCTGATTTGAGCCATTTATGGGGAAAATCCTTTAAAAAAATAAACACATTTCACATTTAGGTTTTGGACTACCTACTGGAAACAAACTTTTTTTCTGTCCTAATAGATGTATACCAACTTCACTAATGCCTAGAGACATTGTTTTCCCTTTTCTGTCCCCATCCAAAAGTAAGGAGCATGGGAGAATACAGCCCTGTTCAACCCTGCTCCTCCCCCCCAAAAAAACAGCTAAATTTTACAGGGTTTCATTAACATTTGGTCTGGTAAACAAAATACACAGTTTAGGCCTGTGAACTGTCATTAAAACTTACAAAATTCCAGCCAAATCTTAATTAAAATAACAAGCATACAACTGTAACAGGACTAACTGTAGCATGCTATAATTTAAAAATAACAAAGAATGTAAAAAACAAAGAATGTAAATACAAACACAAAACACCGAAAGAATGAATCCATGAAAATTACACTGAAAAACCCCACAGAGACACTGAAATTGCACAAATGAAAATAAGATTTCACAGACTATTTATTCACTATCTTTCAGTGTTGTGCTTTGTTGATTTAATGAGTACATGACCAGATTCTTACTCACAAGGTAACCTATACCACAGGTAATCAGTGGCAGTGCCCATAGAAATAGACCAGAGAAACCAGATGCCGCCGCCATCTTGGTCAGCTATGGGCAAAAATTTGGGAGTCTTCGTGTATGCTCGGGAAGGGATTCGTAAACATTCGCTAGATGTGCGCAGTATTTTTTCATATAGTGATCATTGCGCCTACATATAGACGCAACCAAAGGTTACGTGGTCTTTGCATCAAACAACTGAAGCGTGACCAGTGCGACTATACAGAACCCAACTTCGCAATTTGTAGACCTCGGTGCGGATGCCGCAATTGCGTAAGGACAACATCGGGTATAGGCCTATCACCGACAATAATCGTTTTGCATTTTTCGTATGCAATATGAAAAAACAAACACACATAGAAAAGGAAAGGTCATTGATCTAAATAGTTGTTCTTCTTGATCCATATTTCAGGAAGATGACCATAATGATCATTTTCTGTTTTTTCGAATTGAATTTGGGATGTCCTTTGCCTCTTGTTTGTCAAAATACAAATATACTACTTTAGCTTTTATATTCATTTGACTTCATATCATTGACATAGACAGCTTTTCAGCTCCACGGGCAAAATCCCGATAAAATAGGGATGCGTATACCCGGCGGAAAACAACAGCGGCAGCATTACATAAATCACGTCCATCATGATTTGACAGGTATGCGCGATTAGGGAAGACTCAAAGATTTGCGTATCCGGATACGGCCACCAGGCGCGCAGAAGGAATGAAAACGTCTACATTTGTGTTTTTTGCATGCAGTCCGACAAGAACACGAAGACCCCATTTTTGCCACATGTGCCGTTGTATAGGAAAGAATAGAGCGTTCCAGCTTCTCCGGTCTATTTCTATGGCCAGTGCCAGACTTCTTTTTTTGGGGGGGGGGGGATTTTGGGGGGGGGAAAAACGGGAAACATCAACCATTTTGGTCCAAAATCGCTGAATTTTTGTGCCAAAATTTGGCGATTTTAGGCCTTAACATCACTGATTTCTGCCAAAGGGAATTGTTCTCATATCAGTTGCACTTATTTCCTAAGGGACCACTATTTCAAGGATGACTTAATGTTGTAACATGGATACCTTAGGTTCCTTTAATTAATAATTTGTCATCCATAGCACTTTTTATCCACTGCTTAGGTGATGACATATGAAGTGGGAATTTTATGGATTAATGCCATAATGAAGTCAAAAGGCTGTGACCCATTTGCTGTGGACAGTAAAGTCCATTCATACTTCCCCTGCAATGCACTACTGCAGTGCAGTGAGTTGAATTGCCCGAATAGCAGTCTCTCTGTCCAAGATGATGCAATGCAACGTACTGTCACAAGTTAAATTCATTTCAACTCTTGCATTGCAGTGGGTTGCATCAAGTTTGCAGTACAAAGTGAGGGAGAGAGAGGGACTGACACGAGCAGCACTGCCACTGGATTGCAGGGGAAGTATGGAACAGACCTTAACGCACTATGAACTGTGAGAGTTGCAGACAGCTTGTTGGTGTACGCTATCCATCTATGCTTCAGAAAAACAGGTTTCTGGCCTGCGAGTGTACGTCTAGTAAGTTGGGAGTCTGTGTCTACTCGATGTAGCTAGGAGTACTAGCCATAAAGAATCTGACCATTGTTAATGATTCAAAAGACATTCATTTAAAACTATGACAAAATACTTCAGAGTTATTTTTCCCCCCAGTGTGATTAAACTCAACAACTGAATTTCACAGATTTTCCATTCTATTGTGTTATTATTTTTTTAGAGATTTTGTAGATGCTAAGATACTAACAACACTATTCCGGTGATTTTCATAAATTGTTACAGTAAAAAATATAAACAAAACCAAATAAAAAAATATTGGCCAAAAGTGGTTCCAACTACAACACCTTGTCCCCCCCACCCTCCCCCACTTTTACTATATATAAAAATTGAGATTTTGTATCAGACGAAAGTTTCATCTTTTCTCATTATCCACCGTGAAATTTTAAAGGTCCAGAACTGATTCCTTTTGATTTATGAACAAAACCTCTTAACCAAATTGTATAGTCACATTAAATGCCACACTCTCTCCTTGATCCACTTTATACACATTATTTTGGTTCTACTACACAAATGGGTAGACTGATTAACTCAAAATTTGAAAGCAGATGTTAGGTGATATGCTTCCATGTGGAAGAGAAAAATATCATATGAAAATCACCTTGATTGAGCACACATTTAAGGTAATTAATCCGATATGCCAAATTGTGACTTATGTGCAGATGTGAAATGTTTTACAAACAAAAACGCATACAACGTAAAAACCCCAGGCATTTTCCTCTAACAGTAGTTGCTTTTAGAGTGGTTGCTAGCTTATTTTACATGTCTTTCATCATTGATACATACAGTTTATCAAATTACAGAATTCCAATTTGGATGGAATACTTTTCATCAAGATGGGTGACTGATCCAGTCGATTTTTCATGATGTTACCTCCCTCACATGAAACATCACCAAAAACACCCAAAACAAATTTGGAGTTAAAACGACGTAGCTGTTTTGGTTGAGTAGAAGCACAATGTTTTTCAAAATTGGTCGCAATAGGACATGTGTGTGTGAGTGTGGTTCTCGTATTTGGAGATGTTTGTTTGTCATAACATCAAATGGAAAACAACAATATAACATTTTAAAAATTAATTCACTGAGATAATGAAGAAAAATCTTGACTTTCTTCTGATACCAAAATTTCCATTTTTACTTGGTTAAGTACTGGACAAGAATAGTTGATTGGGTCACACATATTAAGTGCACTCTTCACAGATTAAAACAGCAAAATCGTATATCGTCGGGTCAGTGGAAGACGGTTGTAAGTGCAGTAACTGCCATTTGTCAGAAATTTCCATCAACCATGCTACTATGCCAAGACTTTTGTCAATGGCTCTTGAAATGGTTCTACGGGCAACTCGCCATTTCAAGGGCTTCTGACTTAAGATAAACTAAGACTTATCCTAATACACGATAAACAGAGTTATCCTAATACATATATGGCAGCACACAGATGTATCACATGGCAGCTATTGCAGTTATGACCTTCTTGCATTCACATGATAATATAATGCGGCTGACCAACCTGCTAAGAGCAAGTCCGTTTTCAAAGTTTGCTCTGAAAATCCAGTGTGACAATTTCCAGTAATTCATCTCATTGCTCATGGTACCTCACCCGTTTTAGATTATTTTGCCATGCTTTTTGAACAGAAAATGGATTCTCTATAATTTTATAACAAATGGCTGGCAAAGTTATGGCCCAGATTGAAATGCCATTGTACAGGGGATGATACTATGCTGTATACACAGTACACGCATGTAAAAAAATGCTGTGCCCACAGGTGGAGTGCCCATCTCTCTGTCATTGGCGTTTGGGCCAGACTCCCTCATATAATGTTGCTGTGGGGGGTTTGCCACTCCTCCCGCACAGTGAGTCTGTTTTGCATTCCCAGCATATGCCGGTACCCATTTATACTCCTGGGTGGAGAGAGGCAAGCGAGGTAAAGTGCCTTGCCCAAGTGCACAACACATTGGCGACAGCGGGGCTCGAACCCACAACCTTATGCTTATGAAGCGAGCGCTGATCCACTGCACCACATGTGCCATACACACATGTGGTTTCCCCCCAACTTGGCATCAAATTTTATCCAAAGAAAAAAAAAATAAAAAGAGACAGGAAAGGAAGAAATATTGTGAAAAAGGCAAAAGAAAAGAGTAAGAAAATGTAAAAAAAAAACATGTTCCAATCAAATATGACCACTTGGGACCAACCTGGCTTATATAAAGGACATGACCAGATTAACCCCGAGATCTACTGGCCGATTTCATTGGTTAATATGTACGGTTATATGATGCATTTAACCAATCAGAAACATGGTAAAAAAGCTTAGGTTTGTACAGACATAGAAGGTCCATTTTGATTGGTTACTCAGAGGTTACATCATGCTATATCATGTAATGAGCCAATCAGATGTACTGTAAGAAAGGTGGTAGACCTCAGTGGGTTAAAGAACACACAACCTGCCACCAGGCCATCTCAAAACTGACCAAATGCGACTTAGCTTGATTTATCGTGCTAAGTCATACCCTGAAGGGATACGTGGTAATCACGGATGCCAATGGGCCCTTTTGAAAAGGAAGGAAAATTAAGCCAGCAGTTGGGGGGAGGGGGTGAGTAATGCCTAGACCCTCTGCAAGGGACAATGGTAGTATCCCAGTAGGACCCTAATGAATGAACGGCTAAGTGATAATAAAATAACTGTAGTGGATAACAGGCATGACATATTTCCTAACCCCATCTTAAGTGGATTCTCAGCTGCTTTTCAAGGCCGCCAGCAGTGGTCTACTGGGAGTCTAAGGATAGTTCCCCAGCTGCTTCTCAAGACACAGACAAAGTTGGACCTAACCTTACTTTACTTTCTTTAAAAACATGCTTTCCACAACATCTGCTTTCCTTCGGTAAATACTACCTCTTTGGCCACTGTTGATGTCTCCTGCAAGAGATCAAACACAAAAAAGAAATATAATTTTCATCGTATGGGCATGGGGTTAATTACTTAAAATTCCAACACACCATGCAATAAAATACCAGAGTGCAATGTTCTGCTTTTGCTTCCAAAAGGCTTTTCTAGATGAATTATAAACACTCCCTAAAAGGACACAACTCATTATGTGTGTTTTACTTACATCTGCACTTTTTTGCAATCTGCATATTTTCCTGTTGTAACTTTTGCTTTGCTTTTGTGTCAAAAGTGCCTTAGTGGCAATTTTATATGGGTTTTGGAGCAATCCTTATAAATGTAGGGAGGATATTATTGTCAGAAATTCCATCCAAACACTATTATGCCAAGTCTTTGATCAGTGCCTCTTGATAAGGTTCCTCGGGCATTAGTCACTTTAAGAACCATTTCAAGAGTCAATGGCTCAAGGAAAGAAATTGAGAGTTATCATATAAATACCTGGCATCACACAGATGTTTCACATGGCAGCTATTGCACTTAAGGTGTTGGCATTATGATTTGGTTTCTAAGGAGTACGCGCAAGCCGACTTTAATAAACTCGGAGATGAGCAAGCGTGCATTCGTTTGGGATTTTAGCGTCGCAAAAATTCATGAGCGATTTTCTCCCTCTGCGTTTACGCGAATGTGTAAAGCGTTCGCAAAATCGCGTAGAACTCTGATGTTGCTAGGACTTGTCTAAGAACGCGCCTGATTAATTACGCGTCTCGCCTTTCACGCACCCATTTTTTTGTTTTGCTGCGTGACATATAGGCGTAAAATAACGCGAGACGCAGCGACTCTAGTGAAGACGGGAATTTCATCAAAATTCCCTCTAAAAATGACCGTTTTCGGCAGTTTTCAGGAAAACTAATATGGTGACACCATTTTTTTTATTTCGGTTTTTTCAAGTATGCAACTTAGACCTAAACATATGTGAAAATCAGAAAAACGTTCGGCCCCTTTGTTATCTTTTTGGGGCACGTTAGTATCGGTGCATCGGATTTTCCCATAGAGTTGTGTGGTAAATAATTTAAAATTTTGAGCAAAAATGTACTTTTTGAAATTCTTTTTTCTCAAAAACAAATATGGTAAGCCCTATTTTTTATTTCAGATTTGTTATCAGCACAAATGAATATACTATATATCAAATTTTAAAGAAATTTGACGGCCCATTTAAATCATGATGCCAACACCTTAAGACCTCCTTGCACTCACACAACAATATTCAATTCCAATTATGCCTTCCAAATTGGGGTATGTGCAAGCACCATAAAAGGGTGACGAACACACAGGCAGTACCAAACAAGGCCAACTCGTAAAAAAAAAATATGTTCCCGCCGACTACTCCCTTAATTCAGCCCTGACTACCCACTCTACAGCTAAGGTAATAGTACTTGGCAGCAGCCACTGCTAGAGAGTAATTAGCTAGCTAGGGGTCAGGAAACCACTTCATGTAAACATTGACCAGGATTTATTTATAACCTGCCTATCAACTGTACTCCACAAATGTTATCCGAATTATATATACTACCTCTTTGGCCACTGTTGATGTCTCCTGCAAGAGATCAAACACAAAAAAGAAATATAATTTTCATCGTATGGGCATGGGGTTAATTACTTAAAATTCCAACACACCATGCAATAAAATACCAGAGTGCAATGTTCTGCTTTTGCTTCCAAAAGGCTTTTCTAGATGAATTATAAACACTCCCTAAAAGGACACAACTCATTATGTGTGTTTTACTTACATCTGCACTTTTTTGCAATCTGCATATTTTCCTGTTGTAACTTTTGCTTTGCTTTTGTGTCAAAAGTGCCTTAAGTGCAATTTTATATTTGGTTTTGGCGCTATATAAGTCAGGTATTATTATTATTGTCAGAAATTCCATCAACACTATTATGCCAAGTCTTTGATCAGTGCCTCTTGATAAGGTTCCTCGGGCATTAGTCACTTTAAGAACCATTTCAAGAGTCAATGGCTCAAGGAAAGAAATTGAGAGTTATCATATAAATACCTGGCATCACACAGATGTTTCACATGGCAGCTATTGCACTTAAGGTGTTGGCATTATGATTTGGTTTCTAAGGAGTACGCGCAAGCCGACTTTAATAAACTCGGAGATGAGCAAGCGTGCATTCGTTTGGGATTTTAGCGTCGCAAAAATTCATGAGCGATTTTCTCCCTCTGCGTTTACGCGAATGTGTAAAGCGTTCGCAAAATCGCGTAGAACTCTGATGTTGCTAGGACTTGTCTAAGAACGCGCCTGATTAATTACGCGTCTCGCCTTTCACGCACCCATTTTTTTGTTTTGCTGCGTGACATATAGGCGTAAAATAACGCGAGACGCAGCGACTCTAGTGAAGACGGGAATTTCATCAAAATTCCCTCTAAAAATGACCGTTTTCGGCAGTTTTCAGGAAAACTAATATGGTGACACCATTTTTTTTATTTCGGTTTTTTCAAGTATGCAACTTAGACCTAAACATATGTGAAAATCAGAAAAACGTTCGGCCCCTTTGTTATCTTTTTGGGGCACGTTAGTATCGGTGCATCGGATTTTCCCATAGAGTTGTGTGGTAAATAATTTAAAATTTTGAGCAAAAATGTACTTTTTGAAATTCTTTTTTCTCAAAAACAAATATGGTAAGCCCTATTTTTTATTTCAGATTTGTTATCAGCACAAATGAATATACTATATATCAAATTTTAAAGAAATTTGACGGCCCATTTAAATCATGATGCCAACACCTTAAGACCTCCTTGCACTCACACAACAATATTCAATTCCAATTATGCCTTCCAAATTGGGGTATGTGCAAGCACCATAAAAGGGTGACGAACACACAGGCAGTACCAAACAAGGCCAACTCGTAAAAAAAAAATATGTTCCCGCCGACTACTCCCTTAATTCAGCCCTGACTACCCACTCTACAGCTAAGGTAATAGTACTTGGCAGCAGCCACTGCTAGAGAGTAATTAGCTAGCTAGGGGTCAGGAAACCACTTCATGTAAACATTGACCAGGATTTATTTATAACCTGCCTATCAACTGTACTCCACAAATGTTATCCGAATTATATATACTAGGCGGTCCGCCGGCATTCGCGATTACCTCACCTCACATAACATCAAAAAATAACTCTACAAAACATGGAAGAGTTATGTTTGACCCCAATTATGATATTATTATCACGCAAAAATATATGGCATAGTAGTCTTTTTAACGTAGCGAAGGAATTTTGCATATCCGATGTACCGTTTTAGCAATACAGTAATTATGTATATTTAATTGCTCAAATGCATACCTAAACTGCATATATCACACAGTTTCAAATCGCAAAAACGACACATGCCATGATGGACTTTAATGTAGCGAAGGAATTTTGTGTGTCCGATATACACTTTCAAAGATACAGCAAATAGGGTCAACATTTTTATCACAGACATTCCAGGTTAACATTTTTCTCACAGACATGCGGACGGAGCCCATTTTATAGTCCCCTTCCGAACAAAGTTCGGTGGGGACAAAAACTAAATATTCATTCTGGGATGAGTGCGGCTAATGAGGTCGCCGTATCAATGTTAAAGGTAATAGAATATGGGGCGTAGACCAAATAACAAGCTGCATAACAAATTCCGTAGTCCATTCAAAGGGAGAAGACAAAACCCAGGGTAAATTTGTTGATAAATTGACATGACATAAACCGTCTGTTGCCCCAAATAAAACTTGCACATTTTCTTAAAAATGAATAAAATGTCACATCAATTTCTCTTTCATAATATCAGTGACCAATGGATATGTATAGACTTCAGCAAACCATTAACTAAAGATATTACAATGGGCCCGGTATGCGGAGCCATTGTTATAGCCAG
The DNA here is from genome assembly GCA_023653785.1 of Ophioderma brevispina. Lineage (NCBI taxonomy): Eukaryota > Metazoa > Echinodermata > Ophiuroidea > Amphilepidida > Ophiodermatidae > Ophioderma > Ophioderma brevispina. The sequence goes on from JAMKCH010084033.1 coordinate 37,930, forward strand.
GTGTTATCACTTCCACGATTCGGGTGGAGTAACAAAGACAATTCCATCTTTCCAATACCTAAACCAGTCTCCTTTTACATTATGATATAGGTCGTTGACCCTAAGTTTTCTTCTGAAAGCGCGGTAAATTGAATACAAATGAAGTTAAGCAATAAGTTACAGATTTTAATTCTGCACAAAGTTGTTAGGTCAAAGCTTGCCCAGCAACATTCTGGCATGATGTTTGTTGTCTTTCTTCCTTTTCAAATAAATGATGAAAACATGGACAAAGTTAATTGAACATGCACTATAGAAGCTCAAGATTTATTTATTTGCGAATGAGGATAAGTATTTTGCGCTTACGTCATTAAAAAAAGACTTCGTCTAAATCGGAGAGGTGGTAACACCCGAGTCTTTTCAACCACGAGACAATATAACAATGGTTCTGCACTCCCAGATGAAAAGGAATGTGAATTTTTTTTCTACTCGGCACACCGGGCCGGTAATTGAATATCTTTAGCTCTAGCATATCTATTGGTCACTGATATTGGGGGAAATAAATTGAAGTGACATTTTATTCATTTTCAGGAAAATGTGCAAGTTTTATTTGGGGCAACAGATAGTTATATGATTTTAATAATTTATTATGAATTTACGCTTGGTTTTGCTCTCCTCCCATGATAGGGATTACGAATCGACAGTGCAGAAGGGCATGGCCCATACTCTATAAGGAATCCAGTAGTGTCTTTGCTCTACTTACCCTCCACTTCCTCTTCCTCCTCTACCACCTCTTCCTCCACCTCCTCTCCATCCCCTCCTTTCCTCCTCCTCTTCCTCCTTTCCTTCCAGTACCCGTTTGTCCATACACCATGCTACGGATACCTGACGATTGGTGAACCTTGGATTTTGATGGCCCCTGTAATGTCAAACATTAAGCATATGAAAGAAAAGGGAGTCTGATCTTGACTGTTACTCCCCACCTTGCTATCGCTATATAAAATCTGCAACAAATGATCAGTGGACGATATCAAACATCCATCTTTTTCTAAAAATTTTTGTGTGTTATTTTTCTGTGGTCGCAACCGTCATATCTACTAACCATTTTTGGTTGAGTATTTCTAGAAATACTGCAGTACCCACTTTTTATATTTTTTCATAGAAGGAACTTCAACTCCCTTGCTGATAAAAACAAATCAAATTCAGAAACATTTCACAATTTTGTAGATTGAGTGTTTCTAATTTGTTTTTAATTTGTTTTTATTTTTCTTAATTCTTTTCACCTAAAATCATTTTTCTCGAGTATTAAGTGCTTAATTTCAAAAAGCCAAAGTGAGAATTTAAGTATTTTATTTATAAACACATCCCCAGAAAAGACCTTCCATCTTGGCCAGAAAAAGTATTTAATTGAAAAATTTGGAAATTTTCAGAAATAAAGAACATTAAAGCAAATTGTACCTTCTTGAAACTCCCAAAATATGTGGAAGAAAGTTCAATCCTTACTATATATTCAAGTTTGAACTAAATCAATTTAAAGGATTTGATTTATAGGTATCTTTCTGTACAACCATTTGATCTGATGATCTATCTTACTTATAGGCTCAACTCACCTTCAAATGCTGGCCACTGTCCAATTCGTCAGGATCAAACTTTGTCTTCGTTCATGACTTTGTTTCAGTGCTCCTGCAGAGGCGAGGAAATGCAGAGAAATAAACAATGTCTTCTATTTTGTCATCCTTAACAATCCCATCAGTCTTGAGTTTTTCAAGGTTTTCCTTTTCTCTTTGCTTGTTAACTCGCAAGGGACTTTTATATTTTACACAAGCCGAAACTCATAATTTAGTGATGAGTAAAATACGTCCCCGTCATGTCTCAAATAACTAAGAATGGCCAACTTAAAAATACACAAGGACCACCCATTAGTTATGGGCCAATTACCTCCCTTAAAACCCAGGATAACTAGTCCACCCTACTTAAAACCATGCAATGTTCTTCCACCCACCAAAAAATCAATTTTCACCATTCCATCCTGAAATCTTCATAATTAACACAAAAAACTCTAAAAACAATCGTCACAGACTCCTGAACAAAACCATAACTTGATAAGTTGAAACTCTATAACTCGCCAAAAAAGAACTCTAGGGTAATCATGCTGTTGCATTTGCTATAATTGGATACAAATTTTTTCAAGGTGAAAATCTGTGTATCCGAGTGATAGTGAAAAATTGGTGCCACTGTGAGACTTATTGTATAAAAACACTAATAAATCTCTACTTTTTTTAAAGTTTTAGTTTTGGTACTGAATTAACTCTTCGAAAAAATCTGTGAATGATGTGCAAATACACTTACCCTGAAACTGCAGTAAAAAGTTAAATTGGCCCTTGCTGTAGTCATATGCCTGGAATGTCTTCCCTCCAGGCGGGGGTGGAATCTGGTGTGGATCCGTTCTTCACCAGAGCTTCATTTCTTTGCTCTGCGTTCTGGATAGGTGAGTTATGACTTGGTTTCCTTTTCTTTGATGGAAGACCCTGCAGAGATGAGTAAAGCGAGGATAGGGTAAATGTAAGCACAAACATTCTCGTCTGTTCATAATGCTTTTGCTCAATTTTTCTCCCCAAAATTTAGTTCTTTTGAGAGAAGTAGATTTTGAGTCTTCTGAATTATCAAGCCAAGACAACATGAACTCTTCATACTTTGTCAATCCTATCCTAGTTACAGCCAGAGCTCAACCTTAAATCTTTTGAACCAACTTCCTAAGCCTTTCCACACCGGGACGGTGTATTTCAGGTCAGGATTCCGTGGGGGCCTGCTACTGGTATCCTGATTAACCAGTAATTACCAGTACCAGGGCCGATTGCAGCGGCCTCTATAAACCGTTCACCCCCTCAGGTTTCTGACGGAATTGATGAGGAGGGTAGCTGGTTACCCTGGTAGAATGAAAAAGAAGATCTACATAAAGGGAATCAGCCTCTGAAAGCTAATAGTGGTCCATCTAAGTACATGACTGCCTTGCATGGTGGGCATGGTTGCACAAAGGCTCGGACCACCACCGAAAACTGTGGATTGGTGTCAAGAAAGGCATCCGGTCAATTATCTTTTAAACAATCTCACACAGCAGTATAGCTGAGGTGAGGTGAATCGGCCAACCCGTAAGGGGGACAAAGACTGGATTTAAAACTTTGGTTTAACTTCAATAACTACTCAAAGGGGCTATCTAGATAACATATTAAACATTTGTATAGCTTCTTTCATAAGGTTCAAAGAACTAGTAGTAGTAAAACCAAAGTTTAAATCCGTTGTCCCCGCTAAAGATGGCCGGATTCACCTCACATTCACAGCATACTGCTGGGAGGATTATTCAAACAACACATTGATGTTTTATTAAATCATCTAACGAAGCCTGAGTTCCTTCTACCAATGTTGACTGAAAAACATATGGCATTTCCCTCTGAGAAGTGGAATGCCCCCAAAATACCTATTTTTAGCACCCAGAAAAGAGAAAACAGGTCACACCCTGTAGCCATTACTCTTCCCCAGTTCCGTTTTGACTCAAAGCCCACACGGAACGACAGGCACATATCATGTTGTGGGGCGGGCCTGGAAGCGGGAAGTCAACATTGGAAAGGAAATCAGGCTCAGTTAGATGATTTTATAAAAATAAGGTGTTTTTGGGGAAATAAATTGAAGTGAAATTTCATTCATTTTCAGGAAAATGTGCAAAGTTTCTTTTGGGGCAACAGATAGTTATATGATTTAATAATTTATTAAGAATTGAGGCTTGGTTTTGCTCTCCTCCCAGTGATAGGGCTAGAATCGACACAGTGAAGAAGGGCATGGCCCATACCTATATGGAATCCGTAGTTCTTGCTCGGACTGAAAATACAATTTCCTTCTTCCTACCTATAGCCACTTCTAATCCACCTCCTTCGATCCCCGACGTGTCATCTCTCAATCTTCCGTCCTTTCCGTCCAGTAACCGTTTGTCCATAAACCATGTGCTACGGATAACTGACGATTGGTGACCTTGGATTTTGATGGCCCCTGTAATGTCAAACATTAAGCATATGAAAGAAACGGGAGTCTGATCTGGACGTTCCTCCCCACCTTGCTAGATATATAAAATCTGCAAACAATGATCGTGGAGATATCAAACATCCATCTTTTCTAAATTTTTGGGTGGTAGTTTCTTGTGGTTCGCAACACGTCTACTTACCATTTTTTTGGTGAGTATTTCTAGACAATAATGCCGTACCATTTTTATATTTTGTTCATAGAAGGAACTTCAACTCCCTTGCTGATAATAAACAAATCAAATTTAGAAACATTTCACAATTTTGTAGATTGAGTGTTCTAATGTGGTTGTTATTTTTTTATTGTTATTAATATTTTCACCCCTAAAATCATTTCTGAGTATTAGTGCTTAATTTCAAAAAAGCCAAAGTGAGAAATTTAGTATGTCTATGTATAACAATACAGACATCCCCCGAAACAGCCTTCCATCTGGTCAGAAAAAGATTAATTGAAAAAATTTGGAAACTTTTAGAAATAATAAAACATTTAAATTAAAATAATTATTTTAGTCCATCATGGTGGTGAAAATGGCAGAAAGTTCAATCCTTACTATATATTCAAGTGTGAACTAAATCAATTTAAAGGATTTGCTTTATAGGTTACTTTCTGTACAACCATTTGATCTGATGATTCTACCTTACTATAGGCTCAACTCACCTTTCACATGGCTGGCCGTCCACATAGTCCAGGATCAAAAAAACTTTGTCTGCGTTCCAATGACTTTGTTTCAGTGCTCCTGCAGAGCAGGAATGCGAGGAAATAAAACAATGTCTGCTATTTTGATCATCCTTAACAATCCCATCAGTTGGGTTTTCATGTTTCCTTTCTATTTGCTGTGTAATCGGGGCAGGGACTTAATTTTACCAAGCCGGAACTCATATTTAAGTGCTGAGAAATATGTCCCCCGTCGAATGTCTCAACAAATAAAGGAAAAAATGACAACTTAAAAAAACCAGACAACCCCTTAGTTATGGCCAATACTCCCTTAAAACCCAGGCGTAATAGTCCACCTATTGTAAAAACACCATGCAATGCCATTCCACCCACCAAAATCAATTTTCACATTCCATCCATGAATCATTCATTTTACTTCACACAAAAAACTCTAAAACAACAATCGTCAAAAAATCCCAACAACACAAACTTTATAAGTGAACTTCGATAACTCGCCAAAAATTAACTTAGGGGTAATCATGCTGTTGATTGCTACTAATGGCTAAAATTTTTCAATGTGAACATTCTGGTTGTCTCCTAGTGATAGTGAAAATATGGCACTGTGAGACTGTTTGTTAAAAAAACACTAATCAAAATTCCTTTTTTTAAGTTAGTGTTTTGTAATGAATAATTAAACTCCTTTCGAAAAATCTGGGATTTATGTGCAATATACACTTCCCTGAAACTGCCAGTAGTAAATTGGCCTTGTGTGTCACAGGGCCTGGAATGTCTTCCCAGGCGGGTGTTGCCTATGGTGTGGTCGGTTCACTCAGCTTCTTTCTTTGTTTGGCTGTTTATGAATAGGTGAGTTATGACTTGGTTTCCTTTTCTTTGATGGACGACCCTGCAGGAGATGAGATTAAAGGCGAGTGATAGTGGTGGTAAATGGTTGGTAAGCACAAACATCTCGTCTGTTCATAAATTTTTGCTCAATTTTTCTCCAAAATTAAAGTTCTTTTTCTGAGAGTAGATTTGAGTATTAGAATTTACTCGCAAGACACCATGAAAACTCTTCAGTAATTGTCAATTCATTAGTTACAGCCAGAGATCACCTTAATCTTTTGGACCAACTTCCTAAGCCTTCCACTAACGGGACGGTTGTTATTTCAGGTCAGGATTACGTGGAGGGGGGCCTCGCTACATGGTTCTGTTACCAGTACTACCAGTCCAAGGGCCGCGTTGGCCGCGGATAAACGTTCACCCTCAGGTTTCTAAGGAATCGATGAGGGAGGGTAGTGGTTACATGCGTAGAATGAAAAAGACGGATTACCTACAAGCATCAGCTCTGGAAAGCTAATAGTGGCCATCTGTACATGGGCCTTGCAGGGTGGCAGGTGCCCAAAGGGCTAGGACCCACACCGAAAACTGTGGATTGCATTCAGGAAGGGCATCCGGTCAATTATCTTTTAACAAATCCTCACACAGCGGTTTGCTGAGTGTGAGGTGAACTCCGGCACCCCGTAACAGCGTGGACAAAATGGATTAAAACTTTGGTTTTAAATTAACATACCTACGCCAAGGGCTATTATCTATATTAATCTTAAAACATTGGTATAGTATGCTTTTCATAGGATTCAAAAGATCGTAGTAGATAGAAAACCAAAAGTTTTAAATCGTTTTCCCCGATAACGCAACAGCCAGGCCGGATTACCTCACATTCACAGCAATTTATGCTGTGTGAGGGAATTATGCAAAAACACATTATGTTTTATAAATCAACTAATGAAGCCTGAAATCCTTTCCAATGTTGACTGAAACATTGAAACATATGCATTTCCTTTGAGACGTGGAATGCCCCCAAAATACCTATTTTTAGCACCCTAAAAGAGAAAAAGGTCAACCCCCCCTGTTAGCGCATTGCTCTTTCCCAGTTCCGTTTTGCTCAAAGACACACGGAAGAATGCACATTCACTGTTGTGGGGCGGGGCCTGAAGCGGGAAGTCAACTGGAAAGGAAAATAAGGCTTTCAGGTAGATATTTCATAAAACATAATGTGTTTTGAATCAATCATACACTGAATACTTATTTCCTTTACCACCAATGTTGACTGAAAACATATGCAGTAACCCCGTTGACTGAATATTTTCAATCAACACCAGATAGCCCCACTCAGTCCGAGGTGGAACATGATATTCAGAGAGCAGCCATAGGCTGCAGTCAAAGGTTTAGCCCCTAGGATGCAGCCAAAGGTTGAACCAAAAACGCCAGAGCCCCAAAATACACCATGGAATCTCGATTCCTAAAATCAGGAAGCCAATAACTCACTTAGATAGTGGAGTACACCAGCGGTGAATAGGAGGCCCTCAGACTTTATAATGTGATTAAACAGCCCTGGCCAAAGGTTTGTGGAGGCTAGCCAGAGCCGCGAATCCCGCAGAGACAGAGAAATCCCAAGCCTAAGGAATAGGCGCAAGGAAGAGCACCCCGCGGGCAAGGAGGAGAAAAATGGCCTCACCAAGCCCTGCGAACAACTGAGGATAAAGGGGGGAGGGGAACAGAGAAAAGAGGCAAGGGGGACCGCGTAAAGACGCGGGGGCAAAGAAGCCTAACCACAAAAAACACGGCGGAGGGGCCCCCCTAGAGAGGGGGTCAGATAAGTAGAGCACCACAGACAAGAAAGGGAACCCCGCGGCGAGAGCGCCGGGGGAGATGATTTTAAAGGTTGAGAGAATGATGACGGCTAACGGCCCCAGCACCGTGGAGGGCTGAGAGAGGAAAGTCGACCCTGACACGGAGGAAGCAGCGACAAGAAGGGAAATCTCTGAGCTATCCAGCCGGGAGGAAAGGGACCCGAAAGAGTAATAAAGGCGAGGGCAGTGCGACGCTAGCACCCCAAGGACGATGGGGGCGTGCCAAGCGACTCCCGCCGTAGTTAGAAACTCGACCCAGAGGGGAACAACAGCTTTCGGTCGAACGGAGCCTTGCAGGAGTCAATGGAAACGAACCAACGTCACCGAAGACGAACGAACAACCTAGGCTGTGGTAGGTGAGCTAGTCGACCGAAAAAACGCCCGACAGCGGATGATCGAGGAAACAGCTATCAAAGCCTCAAAATAAGCGAAAAGTCCCACCTCAGACTGTGCCACAGTCAGGCAGGGTGGAGGGCCGATTCAGGCCTCGACTCGGAGGTAGACAGAAAACGAGGAAGAAAAGAGCAGGCAGACCTCAGCATATCGGGAGCCCGCGGCACCACGAGCGGGCAAACCGAAGAGCAGTCAAAGGCCAGATTAATGATAAACTAGCAACTCCCCAGATCGGGCCAGGACAAACCTGGCCCGAAAGGTAGACAAAAGTGGCGTAAACAACGAGAAGTCTACCAGTGGGAGAACCCAGAGGTTAGCTCCGGGAACACGAGTGAGTCTCGAGAGGCCGACACGAGCCGAGAGGGCTCACTAAATGCTCGGGGAAGGCACGAGGAGAAGTCTAACCAGTGGCGACTGTCAGAAGAGAGCAGGTGACAAAGGTGTAGAAGGACAGAATGATCCCAACATAAGGAACTTCTGGACCGAAAGACAAAACGGTATCGAGGAAGCAACCAGAAGCCACGTAGCCGAACTCCGGCTACAGGCATAAGGCTGCCAACCGAGAAGAGGTCCGCGGGGCGGGGGCAGCATAGCGGCTTTGACACATATAGCCGAGGAGACGAACAGTGAAGAGGCCACCGGAGAAGTTGCTACCCAAATGGGCGAGATACCGATTAAGGATCATCAAAGCCTCGAGAAGAGGTAGTAACCAACTCGTAAACCAAACTTCGAGACGTCATACATGGAAGAATGACTCACGACGGGGGTTTACGCCCCACAGACATTCCCACCCTGGAGCGGAGAAGCTCCCAACCGACTTTAAAGTTCAGGTACACTTTGATTTTTGGTTCCGAATAGGGATAGAGGGATAAAAATCCCCAGTCGGAAGTGGGCAGGACACCATGTCAAGGGCTCCCAGGTCGTAAAGACAGAGCCAGAGCCACTGTAAAGTGCCCCCAGGACCCGGGTAATCAGGGGAAAAAGCACAAGCTCCAGTCGCAAGGACGGCGGGAGGGAAGACAAGACCAAGCTAACTGCCAGGAACAACTGTGAAAGCCGCCAGTGAAGGCAAGTTTGGAGAACCCACCAAACTAGGGAATACCCCGTCGCGGGGATTCCACTAGCAGCCACAGTTGAGACCGAAGGGTGGCAAGAAACCCGGCATAAGTGAAGCGATCGGACAACGGGAGCCTGAAAACCGCTGGTGGGTGAGAGGGGAGGGGAAACCCCGAGAGCGAACCCGACGAATAGGGAGCACACCCTGGTTCGGCCCGGCCAGACCCCACGCTAGGCACGGACGGCCCAACGCTAGGACGAACAAGGCCCGACGTAAGCTATTGTACGATCGAGCCCCAAAGGGGAAGCATCCGTCGAGCGACCCAAACCGTGTCCGGTCCCTCAGCGGGAGACGGCGGACCAGGGTAGTCAGTTGGGAGCCAAAGGAATGTACGAGAACTGTTCAAGCCAGCCCCTAACTACCGAACAAAACGGGGAGAAGGGATCCCGGTCAAGACAGACACCGACCCAAACATAGGGCGGATGTACAGGCGACAGTCGAAAGACCTCAAGGACTGAGGAGTTAGGCTGGGAGCAGGGTAAGTAGCAACAGAGCCAAACGACCAGCGCACAGGACGAACAGAGCCCCCGAGGGGGGCGGGGGCATCCACCCTGGTTGAGCCAAGGACCCCAATGAGGGAACCAGAGCAGCGTCAAGACTGAATAACCAAAGCCCGAGACCGGAAAGAGCAGGCTAGGCCCGAGGGCACCAAGACGGCATGTAGGCGACGGGTCTCGCGCCCGCAAAAAAGTGAGGACAGAGGGCAGGGAAGAACAGCCAAGGCACAATGATTTAGTTCACCATACGGGGTTGTTGTAAGGCCAAGGAGATCGGACATAGAGCCCTACCCAAGGCCTGAGCCGGACCAGTGAAGCCCCTGGAGTGGCCACGCTAGACCACGAATAGGCATAGGGCCTATTTAAACCCGTATAGGGGGCCAAGGTATAATACACCCAAGCAGCGAGGGCATAGCCCTAGGCAAGGCCCGACAAGGGCCCAGCAAAGCTGTTGTGGGGAAGAACAGGGCAGCTACATGAATGGAGATGCAAGGGTCTAAGTCGAGAAGCTAAGCTACAGACGCTGAAGCCCCAAGGCTAGGCCAAGGCGGAAAGTCAAAGACCGCCAAGGGCTAAGGGCCACGGATACTCCAAGGAAGTCAGGGGCTAAGACCCAAGACCCAGCATCAAAGCCAAGGCTTAGAAAAACCATGGTCTCGACACCAAGGATGGGGGGAATAGAGACTAACGCCAGACGGTAAATGTCACTAGGCCCGACTCGAAAGCGGCGCTAGGCCCAGCTGATTCCAAGGAGGGGAGCAGCGAAGATGCTCATAGGCAGAGTCCAAGCTCCCCAAGGGAGACAGCGGACCCGGCTAGGTAGCAGTAACGCCTACCATCCAGAGCCTAAGAGCCATGACAGCCAAGGCTAAGATGGGCCCAGCGGCCTAAAGGCAGAGACCAGAGGCTCAAGTCCTCAGTGGGCACACGGAACGGACACGGACTAGCACCACGAAGATGCTAGGCTACCGGGGGCAGCAACAGTCAGCCGCCGCGAAGGCAGCGATGGATGGAAGCTGACCGGCGAACCAGAGCTGAAAAGCCATGGGAGCAGCGGAGCGAGTGCGCGTGCATAAAAACTAAGGTCCGGATTTCGACGAAGCTGCAAGCTTTAGAACGGCAGGATGCGCCCATGCCCAGGCGAGGCGGGCTGGGCCCACCACAGGCAGGGCCGGAGCACCCCCCGTAGGGGACCCGCCATGCCGAAGCTAGAGCAACGTCAGAGAATGAGCGCAGTAACCCAGGGACTACACAAAGGTGAGAGGGCTTTCACACCAAGCAATGGCGACATGCCAGCCAGGGGTTAAGCCACTGAAGCTAGGCTGCCCCGTAGGGGAGCCCGCCAAAGAGCATTGAGTAAGATCCAAGAGAACCACGAGACCTACAGAATCCATAAGAAGAGATTCCGAAGAGCCAAACGGCTGTGCCGGCGACATTTCCCCGCAAGGGGATCATTGTTTGGGTCGCTTGGTGTGCTTTGGCCGAGAGTTTGAACAGTAAACACCGGGAAGGTTGGAACAAAACAACACAAGGTAGCCAGCCCCTGTAAGGAGGAGACAAGAGATGCTGTGGTTAAGCCCGGAAAATCGGAAAAGCCACGCACCGGACGGCGGAATAACGGCCCACCCGGAAATTCAAAAGCCGATGACGGCGGATATATAAACGGCCACCATGCAGCGGGGCACGCCCTGAAAGGGCATCGCGGGCAGACGGCACTGAGCACCCCCAGGGAGGCAAGCCCCGAAGGCTAACCCATGAGGGCGCCGAAACGGAAACCCCCGCGGGGTGTGTACAGAACAGCGGAACCGTAGCGGAACTAGCGCTGGCCGAGCCGCAACAGTAACCGCACACGGAAACTTGCGTGAGCAGGGGGCCAACCCGGCGAAGCGATGCGCGCACCCACCTAGCCTGTGAAAGCCTGGTGAAGCATGCAGCCGGAGCCAGACTAACCCGGGGGGGCTAGCAGGCTAGCCATGCGGGGTGTGCCGTAACGGAACACCACGGGGATGGATACGGTAAACAGCGGAAACATAGCGGGAACTAGCGGCTGGGCGAGCCGCACCAGTAACCGCACACGGAACCCGCGTGAGCGGGGGCCCCAACCCGGCGAAGCGCTGCACGCCCAACCTAGCCCGTGAAGGCTGGTGCAGAAAGCAGCACGAGCCAGATTAACACCCGCGGGGCTAGCAGGCTAGCCAGGGGGGGTGTGCCTACGGCTGAAACGTAGCGGAACAGCGGATGACGAACCGCACCACAGTAACCGGCACCGTTTACCCCGCTGTGCTGCGAGGGGCCAATCTGGGCGAGTAAGCGCCGCGCGCCCCATCAAGCCCGTGAAGGCCTGGTAAGGCATGCAGCACGAGCCATATTGACACGGTGGATAGCAGGCTAGACCATGAGGGGAGCAGGAGCATAATCGAACACCCGCGGCGACCGAAGCGGGACCGGCGCCAGCGGAAAGGAAAACCCCATCGGGCTTGACGAATCAAGCCCCGCGACTGGTACCACGGCAGCGCGGTAGCAGAGTCCGAGACTCCTAAACACGAGCGCGGGTGTCGGTACTGGCGACGGATCGGCCCGAGAAAACCCGGGCATCACCCTAGCCAACACACCGCTCCCGGACGGACTGCAGCCGCCCTCTTCTTTCCTCTTTTTATCCACCCCGGCCACCTTCTCCCCCTCTCTGTTTTTCCTCGCTTTTCTTTCAGCCTCTTTTTTTCGTAACCCCCCCCGGTACTCCACTTCGGTCTTCTTCCGTCTTCGCCTGTTTTTATCCCCCCGTCCCCTTCCTCCAGTTTTCTTCTGCCCAGAGATCCCTCCTTTCCTATCTCTTCTCCTTCTGACCTTTTCGCTGTTTTTGTCCTCCCCCGCCTCCCCCTCCTTGTCAATGCTTTTCTCTTCCTTGTACCCTCTTGTTTACGGGACCCGTCTCGCCTTTACCTGGTTATTCCTCCTTCTCAATCCACCTCTCCTTGTAATCATGCCTCACCCTCTATCGTCCACTGTAATCCCTCTATATCGCTTCCTTTTAGGCCCCCACCGGTTCCCCCATAATACTCCGCCTAATCACAGGGCGGGAAAGGGCCAGAGCAGACGAGCACAAGCGCCGGGCAGCTACTAGTCCAGTCAGCCCCCGAATGGAGGCGGAACCGACTAGCACCGCTAGGGAGCACCGAGGTGCATTATACTGGGATGTCTGCAGCCGCCAAATTCCCCTAGGGAAAGCAGCGAAGACCTGAGGTAGCTGCACCGGAGAAGCCACTCGAGGCACGACCAGGGCGAGCCAGGGCGGGAGCGAGGTACGAACGGGCTGAGGCGGAACTCCCAGAGGGTCAGATAACGCCCCCCTTACTAACACGCATGAAGTAGAGAAGACTAACATCTTTAGGTGCTCCAAAAGCAGCGGGGCCGCCTTGGAAGAGACCCTCGGACCCGGAGCCCGAACACACCCCCCCTTCCTTAGCGAAAAAATTCTAAAAAGGGAGGAAAATGTGTTCAATGGCGAAACCATTGAACACAGAACGGCCACGACAAGACTAAGCACCAAACGGAAGTGCCAGCGGAGGCGACCCGTAATGCACGCACGGAAAAAGAGGGTCGCGGGGGCGGCAAGGCGCAAAGACGCTGAAAAAAGTGGGGTTGTGTGGTGAAGCGAGCCAGATGGCGCGCGGCCGGAACGAAACCGAGTGAGAAAAACAAGGCGAGCCGAGGTTAAGACCGGCCCGCCCCCCGCCCCCAACCCGGAGGCGGACAAACGAGCCCGTCCGCGGTACAAGTCACACACAGGTAAAGAGTTTCCAAGTCAGTTCCACAGATTTATTAACATACCACAGCATAAGCATAAAATAATAGGAAACACTCACCCAAAAAGAACTGTGTGATGATAGATATGGCATACAAGAAACAGAACACAGGTCAACAACACAGCAAAGGCATCCAAACCCGACGCAACAGTGCGGCCAATGGGCGTGCCGTTGTTACTCTTTTCCCGCCTACACAGAGCACATGACGCAATCGCGGCAAAAAACGGATACATAATAAGAGCTCTCGGACGGGCGTACCACCGTCGCTGTTTAAGTCCGTCAAATAGAGGTCTATAATCCAGTTATTATAGCCCAGTAAGATCTCCATATAGTTAGGTATAGTAGTAGGCGTCTTCCGTATGCGACGACAATAGTCCAGTATCAAAAAATCTCAGTAATTTTGGCTGCTGATGCCAGAGCTGCGCTGTTGTTCGGTAACACGCGTTCGTTTGGTAAGGCTGCCAAAACAAGGAATTGCGGACGAGTTATTGGCTAACAGGGTCGTGACCTGGGGGTCATCTGTTGAGACACCATTTCTCTTTTAGCGGGTTGATAATAAAATAGGTGGTATTTTGGGGGCATTCCACTTTCAGAAGGGAAATGCATATGTTTTAGTCAACATTGGTTTGTAACGGAAATCAGTTCAAGTGTAATGATTTTATGGAGCAAAAATGAACGGCACCATTAGCTCCCCAGAGTCAAACACCTTGTAGGGTGAGCTTTCTTTTTAGTTTACAAGGGTAACCAGCTACCTCTTCAAGGGGGAACGTTTAGAAGGCTAACACCTGGCCAGGGGCAGGTCGTATGGTTCCAAGCTACCTTAGCAGGCCTCCAATAAAACGTGACCTTTAGGGGAGTATGGATACACTGAAAATGTCACCAATAATGGGTTTTATTTTTTAGGTTCATTCTTGGCTCCAAGGTTTTATTGAAAACTAAAACATGAATGATTAAAGGGGCTAGTACCCAATCCTCAACCTCGACCCCAGCACTCACACCATCAAACTTGAGTTTTGGATATCAATAGAATCCTTGATATTTTTTTCATCTCATCTGATAAAATATTTTGCTGACTTATCCCCCTTTTGACGGTATGAGCTGTGTATGGGTTGTTAACTTACCAAAATTATATTGCAGCCTCTCTAAGGGCTATTGTAATAAATGTCGCTACAGTAAAACTTTATCAGATCAAATTATGAAATTTTGGAATTAAAGGGGCTTGGTCTGATTTTGTCTAGTGTGTTCTCTACTTGATATGAGAGCTGGCACTTGAGCACATGCGCTCCATCAAGTACTGTGGGAAACAACTTGCCGTTTTGATGGCAGAAGCATAATGCATATTACAAAGCCCTATTCAATACTGTGTAAATATTTGATGGGAAAAACCAATAAAATAGCAGTTTTTTGTTGATACCTGGGAATGAAATGGTTTGAGGGCTCATATTTCAGAGACGACAATGAGGAAAAAATACGGCCTTTCATCGTTATCAAAAATTGTAATACTTACGGGTAAATCAGGGGTACCAAATGGAACGCTCGGAAACACGCACTTTAAATTGTTGGGCAATGGGACCTTTCTTGCGAAAAAGAGAAAATATCTGTTGTAAGCGGGTGGGACATCATTAAAGGTGCAAGAGAGATTTCACATAGGGTGTCCCTTAAAATTGGAAAGTACTGATTTTGGCCGATGTAAGCTTTCCATCAAAACTTCCCTATCTGAAAGGATTAAGCCGAGAAATGTTCTTTGGTACAAAAATTGTGAAATGTAATTTCGTATAGGCGCAAAATAACGAAATGTCAGCCTGTGTACATTGAAATACAAGCAAATCTACAATGCCTTCTTCTCTCTTTAAAGAAATTTCAGTAGCGAAAACAAGGAAAGAAATCTATTGAGTGTCTACTTCTATTATCAAGTACTATGACACAATATTTGGGTGCCTCAAAATCTTCTTGGTTGCACCTTTGAAAGAGTCTTTTGATTTACAAGTTGATGTCTTGGGTCTTTGGGCAGATTTGGATGGTTAAGGTCCTCCCACATGTCACAGAGGTGTAAGTTGGTATGATGTGTTTATTTTTTTAATTCAGTCTCTCGCAAAGAGAGATTTTATTAAGATATGAATATAGGCCACCGGCCCTCAATCATTATATAAATCAATTGTGTTGACGACATTACGTTTACTACTGAATGGTTAATATTTGCCGAGATTAATTTGAGTATCAAGCCTAGTTGATTTAACTAGATTATAATAATTTTGTTAGATTAGGATTAATTTACAAAATTGGTGGGATATAGCAGTTCGCTCATCTACAAAAATAAGGACATATTAAGACCAAAGTGGAACTTGTCCTCTAGATTATTATAATTACAAATTGACAGGTCTATCCTTCACGGGGTATTGATACCATCTACCCATTTCAATTTCCAAGTTAAGAATACCAAGCCTGAGTTTAGGTAAAATCATATTTAATGAAAACTTATAACGTTAAAAGAATGATTCAATTGTAAATCATCATTAATTGGAGAATAAACTGCAATTTAGAATAAATTGCAATTCCTCGGTAAAGTTTGTATATGGATATCCTGACACCTTTGCTTGACTAAGGAATAAAAGCACCAATATTTGCAACGCCTTGAGCAACCCACTCTCCAAAACCATGGTAAAGAGTGTTTTTTACATCTAAGGCCCAGCCGCCCTTAAACACTTTCAGCTCTAGTGTATTGAAAATTATAGCACTGGTAAAGGGCCCCAGTTCTATCAATTAATCAGAGCGAAAACCATACTTAATAATTTCACTATATATGTAATGTTGTCGACTGATCGCCAAGTTCCCGCGTAAGCTGGGATGGGCAGAACGAGGTATGCCCAATATGTCTGCAAATTTAAATGTAGGTGCTGTGAATCAGTACTTCTGATGTACCCCACAATTCACATCCAAAAGAGGGGGGGGGGGGGACAAAAATGGGAAAGAATTTAGTAAAATATCTAAACATAACATCGGGAGGAAGGCGACCAAATTGGATATAAAATGTTAAATGCAAATAGAGCTTTGTTTCCTTGTGCAAGAGTGGGCTCTCTGAGCTTTCATCAACTACCATTGAACTCAAAAGTTAAACCTAGATAGGTTAACGGAATTTACCTACTTAAAACTGTAATTATCATAGAATCATTTTTCAATTCGCTTCAAATGACCTCCAGTTTAAACACACCATGCTTGTAGTCTTGCTAATATTCATAGATAGCTTCCAATTTGGGAAATACTCGCTTAAGATGTTCGGCTGGTTTTGGAGGACCCAAATATAGTGTCAATATCAGAGCAGGTCATCGCAAATAGGAAGTGGCTAATACTGCTTAATATCTGTATTTTGTACATCTTCAGCATTAGTGCGCACTTAAATCGTTGATAAAAACATTGAATTAGAAAAAGGGGAGATAAAGAACCCTGTTGCATTACCCAGATACAAGGAAGATGATGTGTAATACCGGTGGATGTTCTAACATGTGCATTTAGATTGCAGTACATAGAAGAAGAGAAAGCACCTTAACCCTTCTTGCCGAAGGGCAGCCATTTTAAAAAAAAATTGGGTGATTTTGGGTGATTTTAAATAGCTGCTTGCATTTGGCGAGGGATATAATTTCTCCAAATGGGGATGGTGTGTGTTGAGTGACTAATGTTGCTTCAAATAAGGCTATTATCACTAAGGACAAAATTTGTATTTGAATAAAAAATGCCAAATATAATAAAAACAAAAAAAAATGAGGTCAAAGTGGTGTTGGAATTTCAATTTTTAGTGTCCAATTTTTATAAGTGTCATTTTTCCATGAAATAAAAGCACTATCACGAAACTTGGGAAATTTTTTTTGTATTGTGTGTATGATCGTATATATTAATTGTTATTGCAAATTGTAAGAAGAGAATCATGATTGTATTATTGACTGATGTTGATTTTTTTTGACTCGGTATACGGGATTATTATTATGACTATTTCAAACTCTGATAAAAAAAATAAAGGCTTAGGTTTATAGTAAAAGATAAAACCAAACCTATTTCAGCACACTTGTGTTGACCAGTACTGCAGGCTGTAGAACTAGTCTGTAGCCAGATCAGCACCTGTGTCTGATTTGCTGGTACTGAGTGGAAATTTGCTGTGTTTTGTATTGTACTAGCAATGAAGCAACAGACATTGATTGATGCCAAAAATAAAGCACTCATCGTTGCAACGCGGCAATACAATAAAAATTAACTGGAAACCTCATTTGATGCTTGCCCACAAGTATCCGCTTGCAAGCATTCAGACCAGTCAGTGCCACATGCGATACACGGTCACTGACTCGCAGTCTGAGATGAGTGAAGGACTCGGTGACCGGCGAAGAATTCATCCACTACTGATGGCTGTCTGGCTCCTACCGGGGGCACATCTTCATATCCACATCGATTTCTGGTTTCAAATGCTTAAATCACTGCCTTAAAATCTCCTGGCTCACTATGAATGGTCTTGAAAAAGACGGTTATTTACTTTCCTTCATTTTCATCGATTCAAGCAACACAAACGCAAGTTTATTACAGAACGATTCAGCCGTCCAGTGTTTTCTATGCTTGTTTAGCTATTTTTCGCAAACAGGCGCAATCACTTGTTTGGACTTGTTACAATGCCATCTTTGCCACTGATTTTCAAGGAACTTAGGCATATCATGAGGTTATTTTAGGGGGGGGGGGTGGACCATCAGAAAAATCCTTAAATTATAAGAAAAAATAAAACACCGCGACAGTATAGCTTCCAACGACCGATAAACGGCTTTTTCTATGGGGTGTAAAGACCTTTGACCCGAGGGCGATGACTGGTTGTTACG
>JAMKCH010084034.1:0-15921 GCA_023653785.1 Ophioderma brevispina
AACAAGTGAAATCTTGTTTCACCTTTTTTCATAGAACTCTAGTCAAGTATTTATTTGCCAGGGTTTTTTGGTATTTTCTGTTTTTTTCATGGTTTGTTGTTCCAGAATGGAAGGTGTAGTGTTAGGAAAACGATGTGTCAGGCAATATGCCTTTTTGTGAATATGATAAAGGTTTTGTGTTTTTTTTTCAGAACTAGTGTGTGTTTTTTTTCTTTCTTGTTGTTTTATTGAAATGTCTCAGACTCACTTTTCAGTCATTGCTGTTAAAATGATCCATATTGATAGACATTAAGATCGAGAGGAAAATAGACAACGTGACGACTCTCTGAAACCAACAAAACAAAGTGTGACAATACTTTATACAATATAATATGGATGGCTGAGGTTGACAAACACAAAATATCTCATTTTGAGCAAAATTGGACATAGTCAGTTCTGGGTCTAAGCCCCGATTGCTTAACTCGTTGCCAATATTTTGCGTATTTGTGCAGTGTTGTGGCGGTAACGCGCTACTCTCACCCTTGCAGTATTGCACCCACGGAGCTCAGATGCATTAATAATAATGTACCTTATTCCGTAAATGTGATTCATTTAGGGTGATGGTTAGTCTCGTAATGCGAAAATTTTTATAAATTAAGTGCAATACGACGGCCCACTGTATTTCAATAGGTCGAAATTTGTGCAATTGTCTGATATCAATGGAATAGGTGAAACTTTCAGTTCTTCGCTCCATAACTCATTACTGTAATTGTGAATGGTGTGCGTTGGACATAGTCTTTATAGATTGGAGAATCTGGTACAACATGCGTGGGTCACTTATGTTCAGACATTATCAAAAAAGAGTAGGGCGATGAACCAGGTCCCAGTTATAGCCGCCACGTAGTAGTAGCAGGGGGGGCCGTTGTATTCCAAAGGTGGATATGATGCGGGAAAAGGGGACGGCCGAAAGGAACACAGTAAACAGAGGAGGGCCACCGACGGAAAGGAACAGGACCCCGAAAAAAAGAATTGTGGGGTGAACCTAGGAAAAAAGAAACAACAATTGTGTGTGGTTTCAAGGTTTGATAAATAGTAAAAAAGTGTAGCACATGTATGTGTGTTTGTACAATTTAACACCCTTATTATTAGCTGTGGCAGTTGCTTTAATTCCCAATTACAATATTTTTATAGAGAGTTTTTTTTTACTTTTTTTAAAAAAAAAGGGGTTAGAAAATAAAAAAACATACCTTTTTTTCCATATTTTGACTGTTTTGACACCCTAATCATGTACGCGCGTAACATCGCCTGTTGAGAAAAAAAAGACCTTCCTTTTTACCGCTTCCGTTGATTAGGTGGCTTACAGGGACAGGCAATATAAACTAAGCTGGCAGGACTCGGCAGTTATGAAATTTAGGATTTTCTCGTTTTATCCAATAGGGTTGATGATTAAATCATTGAACAGGCAAAAATAGCTGCGGAGATTAGTTCGGGGCACTGCAGCCAACCGTATGCAGTGAAAAATAATCAACCAATAGTAATCTTGAAAAAATTAAGGTGGGTTATGCATAATACAATAAATATCAAGTAATCACGATAACCATGTATCGTAATCAAATAATCATATTTAAAACGAAAAAAACGAATTGAAAAAAATGAAATATTAAAGAAAACAAAAAACAAAACATCACAATCAAATGAAACCTCCCTGGGATACTCAAGTTCTTTTAGAGGCGGATCACAAATAGCCCTCTTTTCTGACTCCAGATCCTGTATGGTTCACCTCTGTACCAGGCCGGTACCCCTAGACGAGAGCCAAGACAGTACTGAACCTTCATAAATGATCTGTGATTTAGGATGCTTAGGTGATATAAGAATTCCTGCACGGGAATAATCTACAAACATGTATATACAACAAATAAATGGATTGATAAATGCTGATAAAAAAGTCGTTTACAGAAAAATCCCAAGATTGTATGTTGAACAACAAAAATAGGTATGTTACAAAAAGGGGTCAGGTATTGTGAACAACAAAGATAGGAATGTTACAAAACATGAGAGTATGTGAACAACAAGATAGTACACTGTAAAAATTAAGTGTTTAGGTTGTAACAGTTATTAAACACCTAGAACGCGTTTAAAACGAAACAAATAAAAAAATACAACTTTTTGGTCAAAAGGTGGGTATTTCGTAGACACTGCTACTTAATCGTTAAAAAAGCATTGAAATCAGCATCGTTTTTCCCAATTTTAAATCAGAGCAAGGACATTTTTAAACATGAACGCCGTTAACGCTTGTAAGACACTATACATTTGCCAGCGGTTTAGGAAGAATAAACAACACCAGGTGTTTCGAAGTTGTTAAACACCATAAAAACAACCGCATTTAGAAGCTTAAAACTATAGTGTTCAAAATAAACACAAAACGTTTTATTTTAGTTTAAACATTATGGATAATATTGTTTTAAAACGCGGTTAAGGCGTCCACGTTAGAAATTCACGATTGCTCTGATTAAAAATGGGAAAAAAACATCGCTGAATTTCAATGCTTTCAGTGATTTATAGGAGCAGTGGCCCAAGAAAATACCCACTTTTGACCAAAAAGTTGGTTTTTTTATTTTGTGTTTCGTTAAAACAACGGTCTAGGTGTTAATAAAGGTAAAACCTAAATACTTAATTTTAAGTGTATGTTACAACACAAAGATCAGTTATGTTAAACAACAACGAACGTAGTGTGAACAAAAAAGATGAGGTATGTGAACAAACAAAAGACAGGTGATATGGAACAAAAAGATAAGATATGTGAACAACAAAAAGATAGTATGTGAACAACAAAGATAGGTTATGTGACACAACAAAGATAGTATGTGAACAAAGACAGGATGTGAACCACAAGATAGGATGTTACAACAAGAAGAGGTATGTTACAACAAAGATAGATATGTGAACAAACAAAGATAGGTAATGTAACAACAAGTAGGTATGGGAACACAAAGATAGGTAGTGTGAACAAACAAGATAGGTATGTGAACAACAAAGATAGGAATGGGAACAACAAAAGATAGGTATGTGAACTACAGAGATAGGTATGTGAACAACAGAGATAGGTATGTGAACAACAAAGATAGGTATGTACCAACAAAGATAGGTATGTTACAAAAAAGATAGGTATGTTACAAAAAAGATAGGTATGTGATGAAAGGAAAACATAACTTCCTGATTATATCTTTCTAGATAAACAACTAGCGAACAGTTACGTTAAACATTTTTAAAATACATAGAAATAGAGTAGTCATGATGAGGGAGGCTCTATTTGACTAGGATTCTGAACATTCCATACAGTGCAAATAGAGCATAGATATCCAAAATGATAACTTGTATAATAACTGCCCTTAGATAATCTCTAATGTAGGATAATTACCTATCGGAGGAGGTAGAGTCTGCAAATTAGCAACGCAGTGTATAGTCCTTCCATATTAAACAAAATCTATTACTATGCAACACCCACTTGTTGATGGCTATATACCTCTTCTAGTCAGTGTGCATCCTCCTAGCCAATATAAGGAAGCTACAGACGACCTTCGTCTCTAGAGTTATCTGCTGTGTTACAGTAGACAGTTAATAATTTGCCAAAAGTGTAAATACAAGTTCTACAATAAAAAAGAAACAATTGGTAGTTTTTCAACATCGTTATAATTTTGTATATACCTGCGTCCACGAATTTTAAAAATACATGTCATTCAATTGAGAGGCAAAAAGTTTGGTAAATATGATCAAAGGTTGTGTTGTTTGGTTTGCATTGTTTTTTTATATGTTTATTTTTTAAACATATTATGACAGCTAGGCGTGCCTCGTGCATATATCACAAGGGGCCCATATTATTGCATGCAATTGTAGTACATGTACAAAACGTTCAAACCTTTTGACCAATTTCGAAGTATTTGACCTTTGACCACAAACCATAGGTCAAAAGACAGGCTCATCCATTGTCATTTATGCATAAGTAATTATGGTCACTGATGAGGCATTTCGATGTTGCCATTTGATCCATTTAATTTACCACAGAAAAAGGTGTTTTTGACCTAGTGATGCCCTAGATGACCGCTGACGTACAAACCATCAAACCTTGGTAGCATCCATCACTAGATGTTTCTGTTGAGTGAAGTAATTCATCTTCAATGAGTATGGCGCCGCGCTAATCATTTTAAGTGAAGTCTTGGAAAGATAAGTTGATTAGACCTACCTTCACAGATTCAGGTGAATTTGTTGTTACCAAGACCCTGTTACAATGTTAATGGCTCATCTATTGGTCCATATGCTTTGTCCGCCAAGAAATATTAGGGGATACGACCTTAGGGATACAAATACAGTGTCTAAAAAAAAATGTACAATTTTAAAAGTTTTTTGATTTTAAAAATTTAATATCGCAACATAAGTAAGCCGTTATTGTACATATTTATAAAGCGAAAAGACCAGGCTTGCCAGGATGTTTGTTTCATCTCATTTGCTTGTTTCAAATCGAGAGATAACTCCGTTTAATGCTGGAAACAAAAAATCGAGTTTTATTCCACTTCTGGCATGAGTGAAAACGGTGAAGAATCAGGTAAACATAAGTTATCTCACACTTGAACGATGTGGAAATTCTTTAAAAAGGATTAACTTCATAAAGTAGAACTCTAAAAATTATACGAAAACATTTACGTAATGGTGGTAGTTATGTTAGTAAGTTCTGGCTTTAAGATAAAGTGAATACATTCGACATACTGGTGATGTTAGAAGAGAAAAATGAGCGTACAGCAACCCTGGAGGAAGCGAGGTTGTATGGTCTTGAAGTAACATGAAACGCAAATTCCTACCACAATTTGATACTTTGCTTCCAATTGAAATTTTTTGTATTGACTGCACAAATAGTAAAGGACATCAAAGATAGTGAAATATTTTAAAATCTTCTGTGGATTTGGAGCGTTGATTTTTGTTGCAATTAAATTCCTTCGGCATGATTTAAACAGCTACTAATTTAGTAATAATTCAACAACTTCCATTTCTTGACAAGCAAGTAAATATTTATAGTTTATTTATTTATGAAAAGAAGATATATCATTGAACTGAATTATGTTGACTATAAAACTTGTGTCGATAAAAAGACTTCCTTTTGTTTACTGTAATCTGAGTTTGCTTCTTTTGCTCAGGTTGCAATCTTTTATGAGCTTCAAGAGAGCATGGCACAACTGCGCGAAACACCTCGCCCATGAGCATAACAATGGCACAAAAAATCGATTTTGGTATATCGCACGAAAATTATTATACCTGGATTGACAAAAACGCAAATGAGATGAAAAACACCCATTGGAAAGGGGCCTGGTCTGTGTTCTTCATATTATGCCCAAAGTAAGATGACCTCTTTTTGAAATTTCATATTTAACCAATTTTTTTTTCTGATTGATTGTACCACTTTTTTGAGACAGGCTGTATATAAGCATGCTAGCTCGCTTTTTACTATAGGCTATTCTTTATTTCCATACCGATTTTACGAGTTCAAACAGTCACTATTAGTCGCATAAAAGTTATATTTAAACAATAATCGACCAAAACCCAATCCAAAGTCATTAACCTGATTCGTATCAGACAAATTACTTGTAAATCCGTATTTCAATGCAAGATAAAATCTACTTTGATACTATGCAATATGTAATTTTTCGATACATTATTTTAGTTCTTCCTGTTAATAAAGACCAATTCATCGATTTTTTAAATGCTATAACCAATCATTATGGTTGCGTTAATATGGCCAGTACATGTATACAAGCCAATATTTTTCGCATAACAAAAAATATGCACCACTTTTAGGTACTTATCTGCGTAAATTGTACACGTTTACGTTATTGTTGTGTGTAGTAGGCCGAACATTGTTCTCAGCTTATTTACCACTGAACAATTTAGATTGATTTGATTCGCACTAGAACGCCGTTTTGAATGTAAAATGTCTTGCTTGTGCAAAATTTACGCAATCATTGACCTTTGCTGGTAATAATTACAGCACATCAATAACCCTAGCAGCAGTATCGCATTGGTATGCGATAACTAACATTTATTTGTGTGGTATATCCTAATTTTGTATAATTATTAGTACACGCAGCCATAATTGTTTTAACACCGATTTTCCAATGGGCTGGTCGGTGTTATTTGCAGGGAAAAATCATGGATGACATGACATGAAACAGTTTTAGAGCACAAAGTTCAGCTTTCAATAGAACCAGATGGTTAATAAAATACTAGTGACGGTTATGAATAAGGTTACCTTGCAAAGGTTATTTGCGTTACACCGAAAAGCTATGCGTTCTTGGTCCTCTTGAATTCCATCATACATATATTATAGGTTTTTTTTTATCTTTGGCAGTATGCCTTTATTGCACTTAGGAATCTAACTATAAAATATAAAATGGGAACAACAATAGATAAAAATCCAGACAATTTCATTACACCAAGGCAAGGATTGGTCAAGTAATAAACTTTTTATAGGAATGAGTATCCATGTCTACCCCCGCCTCTTCCGAATTAGGGACTCTTAGAACAAGTAAGGGGCAAACATACTATGGCCTACTTGAAAACTACTGTAATGTAGAGCCACCACTCCAGAGAGGAAAAATAGGCATGGAGAAGCCCGTAGAATTTACAAACAAAAATATAAAACCAAATTAAATTAACAAAACATAAAATTAAAAAAAAAAAAAAAAAAAATCATTTTGAATTAAAAAAAAGAATAATTTGACAATGACCATCCACGTCTACTACTCCATTTCAAGATGGGGAACCTTGGCGAGTACCAGACTCTAAGCTAGCGCAATTAAAATTATGGATTACTCGAGATCAACCCTCGCAATCGAAGTTCCCGCTCAAAGAGCAATAATGGGCATGGATGATCACCGTACCTATATTTGCTTACACCACATGTACCAACGCAGAATGAACATTAATTGATTAAAATTTACATCAGTATTATTAATGTCAGTATTAATGTTGAACAGGAATGTTTTTCAACAGAAAGACGGGATTGTTATGGAGCTTTTTAGTGATGACTGAACACAGCTAAAAGCCAAATTGGTTTTTTTTTATTGTGAACACTCAAAGGAAAGAAGAAGTGTCCAGTGTTATCAACAACATGCACAAATGCACATGATTAGTGTCTTCCTTGCCCATCTTATATAACAGAAGTTAGGGGATAAATATTCTGAAATGATTTCCAGTGTCAGAGAAATAAGCGGCATTCCTTGGTAAAAGTTGGCATCGAAGCCAAATATTCTCCATAAAGTTGTAATTAGGGAACCCTTCTACCAGGGAATGTAGGCAAGAGGTTTGCGAACAAAAACATCATTCACCATGGAAACTTTGAAGTCTTGGGTTTTGAACAAGCTTCTATAGAGATTGAGTTGACAAAAAGCTGTTTTTATCACGCTCAAATCGATATCTGTATAGTGGAGTAGCTAACCATAAAGCATTCGTGCACTTTGGACAAAAGCATGAAAACTTGGCACAGGACATCCTTGGGTGCACAAAGCAAACTTAGAAGGGGGTGCCCAAAAATCGACCTCATTAATGACGTCATAGCCCCCGCCCCCTTTTTTGCAATTGCCTTAATTATTCAAATGGAAAATTCCTCAGAAATCTATCATGTGTGGTATTCAAATTAAGCCTGGAAACATAAAGAGTCTTAAAGATACTTTTAGTAGAGTATCTAGGCATTGGGGCATTGATGTCAATTAAAGGTCATGGAGGTCATTTGATATTAAATTTTACCAAATGTGGTATCACCAAATGCCACCAATTGGGCGTGCATTACAATAAAGGGCAGTTCCGTAATTTATGTCAAACATATTTTGACATTGTAAAAAATAAAAAAATCATCCAATAACTTGATTTTGTTCATATCAAATGTAAATACTATGTAGTTCATGAACAAATAGGCATATTCAATTTCACAAATTAGAATTTTGATGGATATTACAAAAAGTGACATGCTGTTGCCGTACATTCCAAAATGGGCTTATCCAAGCACCTGTGTACTACTTTTTTTTGATGGTATTTAAAAACAGAGATTTGAAATTTGAAAGTGGTAATATAACTTCTTTGATTTTGTCTTTTTAGAATATTGGGTCATTATTAAGAAATGATGAAATAATTTCGTCGTTGAGGAGTACAAATTGAAAACTTTCTGCACAACGTAAGTCCCTAAACGGTTACCATTGGGAAATTAACCCTAAGATGACAGCTTTGTTTTATCTTTGTTTTTTTTTCAGTTTAATCGCCCTAATGTGTATACAGATCTGTTTTAAAAAAAAATAAAGTTTTTGCAAAAGGGGGACTGTTACTAAAACATGAGTAACTCAAACGTACACTTGTGTGTAGTCCACAAGGGGGGGGGGTTGGATTTTTATGACTTGTCATGCAAGCCAAGAATGTGATTGGAATTTAAATTTCATGTCCAATTCTTCTGTCAGGAGTCACTCAAATACATATTGCCCAAAATTCAAAAACCTGAAATAATTCAAAGTCTGGGTCCGAAAAGTCACGGTACCTTTTCCAGGACAATGGCACACCAAAAGCCAGAGCAAAAAATCCTGTGGTGAGCCACTTGCAGTTCAGTAAGCTAATAGAGGTAATTTTCCCGCAGCCATAACTCAGCAGTCTCTACTTACCTTTGATATTCAGGTGGAAAGGTCTAACAAAGCTTTCAGGAGTTGGGAACATCTGAGTTAGTAGTCTAGCAGTCAAACCAGAGCCTCTAGAGATGGAGTTTTGTTTTATGGGCAATCATGAGAGAATGCACTTTTTATAGCCTTTGTTATAACCCAGCGAATTTCTCAAAATGCCCTCTGATATTTTCAGGAAACAATTTGATGCATGGAATTGAAATCATATGGTTCCTGGCAAAGAACAAGGGTGCTAGTGTTCCCAAGCACTTTTCTTTTGTGTATAGCACGAAAAGTCTGGTGATAGCGACAGTGCCAATCGATATCACTTCAAGAACTATATGAAATCAAGAAATGATATCACAGTATTGGAAGGTTGGGCTCTTGTCATCATTGTTCAAGATGTGCCTTATGCACGGAAAGTCTGTAACATACGGGATATTACATTCCTCAAAAACACTGCTATCGTCTTCTTTTCAATGGTATTTCAGAAAGACAATGAAGGCTGGTAGCACTACAACGGTCGGTGGTGAAATAATTTACATTGCCTTGACCAAGGTTACTTCATGTACAGTCTCAAAATCTAGAAATAAAGGATCCATAACAAAAGTAGTTGTGAGCTGAAAAATGATTCCGTGCAAGCTTTGCCCAAGTGTAGAAAGGGCGATGACTTGATGGTTTGCGCAGGTCATTGTCATGTGCCAGCTTTCAGAATTGAATTAGAAGTTTTCAAACACGCAATACCTGCTTCTTACAAGGACCATGTTTGTCCAACAAGCATCACCAAGAATGTTCCACTCATGTTCCAAAGCACAGAGCCATTTCATGTGGAGGGCCAAGCAGTGTGTTCACCAAGGAAACTCGTAATAAACTCTGCTCTTTCATGTTTTTATTTGTTCAGTTGTCTTTTTCTTGAAGGATTTCATTAATTATTGTGCAGAGTTCTAAAGTTTTGGACATAGGAAAGAAATGGCTGTGCTTCAAGTATTTCCTCGTTTAATGGGCGGTATTCTGTGAACTGGGTGTTGGTACCTCTGTAGCAGTTTCGATAAAGTGTCAGATCAAATGGTATTTGGGCTTAGCATAGTTTGTTACCAAGATCCCTTCCAGGAAATCCTACCCATATTCGGGATCTTTAGAACTCCTGACACCATCATCATTTTTATCCTCCAACGTTATGTGCTCTTAATGCAAATTTCTAGATAAATTTGAACAAATAATACAAGCCTTTGGACAGGAACGTCAGGGGATTGACTTTTCTTCTGTTTGACCATCATTTTATGTACATCTCTTTTTTGTATTAGTCTATTATTTAGTTTTTTAATTGATATAATGATACATTTTCTATTTGCTTGATTGACCTTGTACCCTAAAAACCAATTCTTGTTCATACGTTTTGATCTTGGAACTCAAGCTATTACTTTAAAAGTTATTAATTTTTTAAACATTATTTATTTAATATTTATTTATTTCAGTGTTTAAATTGTTTTTATTTTATTCATTATTTGTTGTGAGTTTGAAGGAACAAATTTAAGATGAAATGCCATGCGCCGATTTCACATGATTTGGAGAGACATTTTAAAGCTATTTCCCAAGCTCCCTGGTCCCCACTGACCGGGATTGCTGAAAATCGGCAACTATCAACCTGGTACAAAATTAACCATGTATTACCTATTGTTATAAATCTCTGCAAGCAATTACTTCTGCTGTAATACGTATTATTATAACTTCCACTTTTAAAAACAAACAGCTTTTCACACAAAGATGTAACAAAACAAACGGCACTATATAAACATTGCGGGGATTTATAGTTTAGTGTTAATATACTGCAAAAATGGACTAATAATTCTGTCAAATTAAACCAAAGAACTCTGTGAAATATGTAGGAATAAGGGTCAAAGTTTGTACAGGGTAAAATAAAATTGTAATTTTTAAAATTTAATAAGGTATAGGTCGACAGATTGTGAGTATATAGTTTATTCAATAGGCACAGAACAGTTCAAGGTCCTTCCTGGGTAAAATTTGTCCCCCCCCCCCCAATTTGCTCAAACTGGTTTTAAAATTTGTTCATTGGTAACACTAGATACTAAATTGTATATAGATTGTGTTTGACAGGTCAATATAGAAGTGAGGTATTAGTTAGGACCTCACATAGCCCCCGTCACATTTGCATTCCAATACAGCAACAAAATATCATATGGTGCACCATATATTTGTGCCATACCAGTGACCACCTAATATTATAACAAACGGGTAATCTAAAAAGTTGTACACCATTGTGACATTGACGTAATCCGTGAAAGGCGATGAACATACTTTTCGGCTCATTTCGAACCATTTCCATTTCAATATTTTGACTGTGTAAAAACCCTTGCCCCCATACATATTCTAATTACTTTGATTTTGGTAACTTTAGATACGTTGTTCTTAAAGGGTTTCCCAATACAATTCTGAGAAAATAGATATATGGTGCAATTAGTTATTAGTCATTATGTTTTCTTATTGACTGGCCTGCGAATAACCTGAAAAATAATTGCAGTGAATATTAATTGCCTAATTTAAAAGGCAATTTATACATGGAACCCTCAATGTTACGATACTGGTGCCATACTAATAATACAAGGGGGTGGTTATGGACATTATTATTGCAGTAAGTAGTTGTGGTGCGTCTCAATGCAATTTTCTCAACATAACCAGAGGAGGACCAATGGCGATTTATCACATTGATTTTGACACCAATGACTTAACTACGTTATCAGCCACAATACTGGCCAATGGGATCGTTATGACCGTTAATGACCCCAAACCGACCTCTGCTTACCAAATATTCAAAATTTAGAGCATTTTAGCCACTCTACAGGGTCTCAGCTTTATTTTGATACCAAACTTGACTATGATTATTGAAAGTATTGATTTTAACATTGCTATGAAAATATGTATAAAAAAGGGCGTGGCCTATGACGTCAGTATTGTGGTCGAATTTTTTTGGGCACCCCTTCTGAAATGCTTACATACCAAAGGAAGGTTGTGCAAGTTTCATGCTGGTGTCCAGGAGTGCACGCATCTTGGTGAATTGATGAAAATTAGGACTATCTACTTCACTATTAAGGCTAACTCCGATTCCTCTGAAAGGCTGAGCTTACGGAGGGCATAATACTGAAGCAAAATACCACCAGTACGTTTGACAGTACGCATGAAGTGCTGAAGGGGATTAAAAACACAGGCCCACCATCATCAAGATGCCAGCGAATAAAAATATATTATCAGGTCTGCCCCTTTCGGGAAACTTCCTCAGACTAAAACGCACATCTTCGATTTAAAACAATAAGGCGAACGGCAAGCTTTGTGCTTTAACGAAATATAACGAATTTTACTGTGAAGAAAATGATTTTATAAACCATTGTATGTGCTAAATGGCCCACTTAAAACGAAAATGGTGCATTTCTAACAGAAGTTATCATACTTGTCCTTTGATTCTACAAAGTGGCAATTACAAAAGGCACAACGACACTCAAGGAGAAAACTTACTCCTCCTTCTCATAGTACAGTAAAACATCTAGAAAAAGAAAGGGAGTTATAAATGGTGCAGGTACCATAAATAATTATTGGGCAGGAGTGTCCTCTAAAATAATCGATTCTGATTCAAAAGTGTAACAATACAAAATATCCGATTGCCAGATAGACATTTGAAATCCATTCCTTTAGTGCAGGGGACCCAAAGAAATCGAAAAAAAAAAAAAAAAAAAAATAAAAAAAAGATTTTGGTAATTATTTTGATCCCAAACCTTTTAGCAGTTTTCTTTTCAAAAAACTTGATCTGAATAACGCGGTAACAATTGTCTCTCTATTTCTCGGATATACAAGGGTAGTTCGTTGGCAAACACCTTCGCCATATGCCCATTTTTAGCTTGCAAGCTTCCTTTAAAAGCCCCTTTATTGTCGAACATAAATAAATTTAATCCTATTCTACTCACACGTTTAACCATATTAAAGATATTTCGTGAGGGTGAGCAATTAAACGAGCTGTTGTCAAATAACAATGAGCTTTAACAATCTGTTTATGCAAAACAAGATTAGTCATTCAAATTCAAGTTTACAGTGCTTTATAAGTGTATAGGCCAAATACAATAGGAAAATTTGAGGGCGTTCATAAATATGAATGAGATTGAACTCTAAGTGTTCATAAGTATACATCAAAGTTTAAGTTACTATATAGTATTGTGAATAAACGTGCAGAGAGAAGGCTTTTCAGTTGTAACATAAACTCCGGAACGAAAAGGTAATCATATTGAATATTAAGTGAATTTGCTTGGAGTATGTCCCCATTGCTGTTACAGACTAGTGTACAGTTAAGCTCGCTTTTATTGTCAATATCCAAATTAAATTTTAGGGTGTTAAAAGATTTGTCCTAGGAATCGAGTGCTGAAAAAATGGCCACGTTTGGATATCAAAAATATCTGTAACAGTTTTCATTGTCAAACACGCAATCACCCTTTCTGTAGTATTAATATTAGAGATATACAGGCTGAACTGAATGTTTGCGACACTAGTGTTGTACCCCTTTAATAAAAACCCGATAAAGTATTAAGTTTATATAAGAGTATAAAAGTCAGGTTTTGTATGCTGTGGTATGGGCAAATGTACGATCACGTGATTAATTATATATATGGTGATGCCTCAGAGAAATAAAATAACATGAAGAGTACAGTTTGAATTCAGTGGTATGAATTAAAAATGTTCATCAAACTATCTGTGCTATTTAATATGTTTTACCGCGTTTGTAATAAATGAGTATGGTTCAAAGGTGGTCTTTCATTTAGGGCAAACATCTTCGTAAAGTGAACTTACGTGCACCTGACACAGTTGGCTCACTTTTTTACTGGACACACTTATATGTTCGGAACCTTCACCGGAATAATAATTCAGTGGTTTATTCCGTTTAAGGTTTCCGAATGACACGGTGTCAGAAAAAAGTGTGTCAGATGGGCAGGGACGTCGCCAGGGGGGGTGCGGGGGGTGCCGACGCCCCCCCCCCCCCAAAATGACACAAAGGTCCGCTTTATCAGGTTGAAGGTCCGCTTTGGCAAGTGGAAGGTCCGCGTCGTGTGTTAAACTTTGGTGCGTGTATGGCGGGTTGTGCTCCCGACTAGTTAATGTTAAATACAGTTGTTTGTACGCATTAATACTATAATTAGTTTGTTTCTTAACGCTCCGTTGATGTTCATTGCCTCAGACCCCCTTCCCCCCCCCCGCTCTCAGATTGGGAGCGACGGTAAAAAAATTGGGTCAACCGGGCGAGCGGCGCGAGACGAAAACAAATTTCTCGACAAAAAAGGTCCCCTTCTGGCAAACCGCCACCCCCCAAAGTCTAAGTTCCTGGATAAGGGCATGCAGAGGGCAGCGTGACGGAAACTAACTCTGTAATTTACAGAAGTTAGAGTTTCTTTACTGCCGAAGGTGAGCATTGGTTGAGATTTATTGAACCTGAAGTACATGAACAGTAATTTAAGACCCAACCACACGTTTAACAATATTAACAGAGATGTAGTGCGGGTGTCAATTAAACAAGCTGGTTGTCAAAATAAAATGAGCTTTTAAAAAATCTGTTATGCCAAAACAAGATTACAGTCATTCAAATTTCAAGTTTACAGTGCTTCGAAGTGTATAGGCCCAAATACAATAGGAAAGTGGAGGGCGTTTCAAATATGAATGAGATTGAACTCTAAGTGTTTATCATGTCTACATCACATGTTACATATATATAAGATATTGTGAAAAACGTGCAAAGAGAAGGCTTTTCATATTGTAACATAAACCCGGGAACGAAAAAGGTATCATATGAATATTAAGTGAATGCTTGAGTATGTCCCCTGTGTTACAGACTAGGTACACGTACAGCTCCGCTTTTTCAATGCAATATCCAAAATTAAAAAAACATTTTAGGGTGTGGTGTTAAAAGATTTGCCCTAGAATCGAGTGCTGAAAATAATGGGCACGGTGGAATCAAAATATCTGTAACAGTTTTCATTTGTCCAAACGCACTCACCCTTTCGGTAAGTTATTTCCATTTAGAGATATTACAGGCTGAAAAAAAAAATGTTGCGACCCACTAGTGTTGTACACCTTTCCATAAAACCGATAAAGTACTTAATGGTTTATATAAAGAGTATATAAAGTCAGGTTTTGTAGCTTTGTGATGGGCAATATTACGATCACTGATTAATTTAATCTATTGTGATTGCCTCAAGGAAAAAAATCCACATGAGAGTACACGGTTGATTGAATTGTGGTATGAATAATAAAAATTCATCAACCTATCTTTTGCTATTTAATAGGTTTTACCGCGTTGTAATAAAGGCGTATGGTTTCAAATGGTTGGTCTTTCATTAGGCCACATCTTCGTAAAGTGAACTTACGCTGCACCGACACATGTGGCTCACTTTTTTCTGACACACTATGAATTCGGAACCCTTCACGGAATAAAACATGTGCTTGGTTCCGTTACACGGTTTCACGATGACAAGTTGTCAGGAAAAAAGTGTTTTCAGATGGGCAGGCCGTAGCCAGGGGGGTGCGGGGGGTGCGAGCACCCCCCCCCCCCCCCCCAAAAATGACAAAGGTCCGCTTTATCATGTCGACAGTCCGATTTGCAAGTTGAAGGTCCGCGTCCGTGTGTTTTAAATTTGGTGCGTGTATGTTCAGGGTTGTGGCTAACCCGACTCTAATGTTCATACAGTTGTTTGACGAATTCATTATTATCTTAATTATAGTGTTTTCTTAACGCCGGTGATGTTCATGGCTCGCCCCCTTCCCCCCCCCCGACGACTCAGATTTTGGATGCGACGGTTAAAAAATTTGGGTCAACCGGCGAGCGGTGCGAGCCGAAAAAACCGTAAAAAAAATTGTTTCTCGACAAAAACGGTCCAATTCTGGAAATCGACACCCCCCCAAATCAATTCCATGGATACGGGCCTGCAAGATGGCTCAGGTTACGGAAACTATCGTAATTTAAGATTAGTTAGAGTTTCTACTGTAAGTGAGCATTGGTTGAATTTATTTAACCAGAAGTACAATGAACACGTAATTACAACACACACTTCACCTTCAAAGCGGTTGTTATAACATAAAATGTACAAGTATGATTTGACTGTTTTTTAAAAAAAAAAATCTATAAAGTTAAAGGATGCCCTATAAACTGCCAGTAAGACACCGTAAATTTGCCAAACAGTGTAAAGTGTGAAGTTACGGTTTGTAGAAG
>JAMKCH010084035.1:0-16341 GCA_023653785.1 Ophioderma brevispina
GAGCTTCTGAGGCGGGTATCGCCGAGGTTCTGAGGCCGGGTCATCCGGACCATGGTTTTGCGACAATAATGGCGATATAAACACGACCATGATGCAGGATGAATTTAGAGATGACCGGCTAAAGTCAGGTCATACTCGGGAGTATGCATGGTACGTCATCAGTCTATCCTGTTGCATGATCGAGTCTCCGGCGAGTAGTCTGGAGCCCCCACCTCGGGTGTGGAGGGAGTCTATGGACCCCTGTCCAGAAGAAAAAAAAAGATCGTCGGCAAAGGGTATCCACACTATCTGGGAGCCCATCCAGAGGAAAACCAACATTAGATTTGGACATTTTTCTTAGTATGTAGGTTTTTTGCGGATTTCATAATGTTTGGTTCAAAATTTTTAGTATACTTTTTAGTTTTGGGACGAAACAGGTAATCGAGCCCGGTGTTCGCGTGGTTTAGGGTAGGCTTTCAGGGTTTTTAGGTTTAAAAAAAAAAGTAGGGATTCAAAATTTGCATAGCCCCTAATGAATTTTTTATTTTTCAGGTATGTGACTAGCAACTAGGCTGACGACTAAGTCGCAAAAAAGTCGTAGTGCGCGACTATTGGCGATAGTTGCGACTACTGGGGACTATTGTTGCTTACTTGGCGACTAATTTTAATGCAAACTACAGAAAGCATTTAAACAATGATCTAAGAAATGCCTTTACAAACTGCAAGAAATATTATTCAAGCTGGTTATTACTACACATTACCCTTAAGTATTACTCATTGGAGAATGAAATGCATGTTTTGCCCAAGGAATAATACATATATCAGTATCAATGTTGAAATCGCAAGCTATACTTATGACCCGCGATTTGTGCCGAACCAGTCGTCATTGGTATTTTTCTTGACATGGTAAATTATACACATTTTACGATAAAAAACACCCACTAGAACGATGTCTTATTGTCTGTCTGATGTTCATCAATGTTCACAAATGAAACTTGAATGTAGAGAAGAAGACCTAGCTATGTCGCACTTCAATCTTCAGATAATTAAAAAAGATTTAGTGATTTCTATTTACGTGAGTATGAAAGGTAGCGAGAAGATTTCAAGCGTGACTTCGGCCCCTGAGTGCTTTAGCACTACAACGTGCGAGGCAGTTAGTGTCCGCTGTGCGGGGTGGATCCATGTGTAAACCAAAAGACCAGAATTTGCCCGATTGCCGCGCAGACAAAACTTGAATCTTGCATCACGTTAAGGGGGTCAAAGCACTGCGGCATTGGGGGGGCGGCCAAGAAATCAACAGAATTTCGGACGTCGCCATTAGTTTTAACATGTAATCACAAAATTTGAAAAATTCCTGAATTTTGTTATTATGTTCTTATATTTTCTTATTCCAAACCGTTGGAGCATAAGAACAAAACCTCAATGACCCACTCCACATCCAGCGCTTAATTTTGTTTATGGCTTGTGTCTGTATTGCTGTAGTCTATTTGATTGCGTGGCTGAGTTGCGTGTTTATAAGATGCTTGGCCGCCATAATCTGGCGGCATGCAATTAGTGGGGTAAAAGATCAAGTTCAACCTTTGTGACTTCCGCGGTTTGGTTTGGTTCTCCAAGATTGGTATGGCGCTCATGTATGACAATGCCTCAAAATATATCGAGTGTCGGCCAAATACATCTTTGCTGCAGTAGTTGTCATGGAAGGGCTAATTTCCTTTGAGTAATTGAATAGAATCATGACATTGACGAAAACTTAGCGCTTGCCACTTGTCATTTAATTATTAAACTTTTTAAATTTGTAAAAAAAAAAAAAAAAAAAGGAAAATTATAAAGTGCATTTTCTTGCGGTTGGATTTGTGTGCAATATTGCATATCAGTACCCCGAATTACTGTTTGATATCCTAAACAAAAAAACTTTAAGCTTCAATTTGTGACCAAAGTTTGACCTTCGATAGTCCGCCATGATAGTCAGTAGGCGCGGACATCTAGAGGCGACTAGTCGACTAGCAACAAACTGAAGGCGTGCAGCCCTACTAGCAACAGAGATGACTGATAGGGAACTCCGTTGATTACAAGACGACTTGACCATAGGAAGGAGAGGTTTTTTCAATCAATTGTAGCAATGTGGATATTAGCTCCGCTAGTTGGCGAACAAGAATCCAATCCCTATAAGCCCAAAATAGACGATGATAATGTGGAATCAGATACTTGAACTCCCAAGAGCCCAAACAAAAAAAGGCTAAACGTGTAAGTCCCCCCTTAGCTGAAAAGCAGGCCGCAGCTGCCGCAGGCAGCAGCTGAATGGCAATCCTAGTGGCAATCACAAAGGTGTGAAAAGAAAAAAAAAAGACCAAGATTCGGCCTGTCACTTGGCGGGGAAAAGCCAATCGCTGAAGCCATCAGATACAGGCACTTACATTTCCACTGACGATGAGGACACGTCCTTCAAGCAAAAGAGTAAGGAGAATTAGCCATAGCCCCAAAATGACAGTATCGAAGGCTAGTACTTCAAGGCAGATCCTCACACAGTGACAAGAGTCACGTGCCACTTAAGACGCATAATCTCCGGGTGAGCAGGGGTTGCCAATGGCCAAGAACCACAGGCACGGCCGATTTCTAGTAAGACCACTCAGTCTATGAGTCGAGCACATGCTAGTGGCCATTCACCACAGGCAAGGCCGGTTGTAGTCAACCGCACGGATCTCCTAGCAGAACACAAAGCCCAAGCCGCCAAGTAGTTTAGACCGAAAAAAAAAACACTAAGGCAAGTTATAGCTCTAGTCAGGCCTAAACTGCTAGTGCTCGTAGTCAACTTCCAGGTTTCGGAACTCATTTACGTTTTCGTTCCGCTTCCGAGAAGCAGTGACGAGATCCGTGACATAGGTAGTGACGTTGAACAGTCCGGTGACAGTTCCCCAAGTGACAGTGCCCAAAGGGATAGTTTGGATGACGATGACGACTCAGATTAGTAGACATTCTTGATGAAGTAGTTCGTGCTAAGACCAGGCACTAGGTCAGATGATGATGATGATGAAGTGACGCGTCCCGCCCGCACCCCTAGACAGCCGGAGGCACGTCCCCGTAGGCAGAGGGCCCCACGACCCAAAAAAAAGAAGGTATGTGTTGAACCAGCAGACTCAGATAATGAACCGGGAGAGGCCCCTCCAAATCTAGACGGCCCCTAGCACCAAGATCAAAGACGGGTGGGTCGCGAAATTGACAAAAATCCCTACTCATGAGTTCAACCCAAACGAACCCTTAAGTCCTGCATTTCAAAGACCTCGCAGAAGACGGCACTTAAAAAAAAAAAATATTTCTACAAATTATTTCCGTCATTCTGTTCACTTGATAGCCAGTCCACAAATGAAGTAAGTCGTGAAGCTAAAGGAGACCGTTGATAAAAAAGACAAGCTATAATCAAAGAAACAGACACCCCAGAGATATTTAAAGCTTGGGTCGGCATACTCATGATCATGGGCCTAATAAAGCTTTAGAATATATTCGTGACTATTGGTCAAGGGCACCCGGCCTTAAGAAATGAATTGATATATAGAACAATGACGAGGAAACGTTTTTGAGCAAATATCCAGGTGGTAAGATGTTGTGCTATCGCAGATGACTGCACACGTTTGCCCGATTGGCACCCAGCCAAGAAAAAAAAGAAAATATGATCAAATGCGTAAGGTGATGCCATGGCCCTTTAAAGTTGTGTGGGAAACCATCCTAGAAAATTGCCGCAAACCAAAAATTTGCGCGAGAGAAATGCAATAGATGAAAGCCATGATACGCTTATTATAAGGGTTTTTCAAAGGCAGGGTTGTCAAAAGTTTTTCATGCCACTCAAGCCCACAAAAAGCGGATTCAAAATATATTCCATGGCAGAGTCTGCCTCCGGTACATATGCAATTTCCGTACCCTATTATCAAAATGCCTGCGGACAAAGTTATGGAGGACACGTAAAGATGGTAGCGAGC
Organism: Ophioderma brevispina; assembly: GCA_023653785.1. Taxonomy (NCBI): domain Eukaryota; kingdom Metazoa; phylum Echinodermata; class Ophiuroidea; order Amphilepidida; family Ophiodermatidae; genus Ophioderma; species Ophioderma brevispina. Next base: position 3,951 of record JAMKCH010084035.1, read on the forward strand.
ATCCTACAATAGATGCCACCATATCTTTACGGATAGATTCTATACCTCCGTGCCATTGTGAAACGATTCTCTCAACAAGGAAAACATACCTTTACGGGTGCCATCAAGGGGCTTCGAAAAGGTTGCCTCAAGCCTTAAAAAGAAAATGCCCCAAAATCGTCCGCCTAGGCAAAGACTGAGAGAGGCATTTACTCTAGGCAGAACAGCCAACTGACCTTTAAAGTATGGAAAGACAGTAGAATCGTGACAGTCCTACCCTCCTTCTACCATGCTTCAGTTGACGCCGCCAAACAACAAAAGAAAATTTAGTATAGATGGCGTGAACCGGTAGTAGAACCTAGGAGAAACCCATGAAATCAAAGCCCCACAAATGTTTGGGGATACACCGAGAACCTAGCCGGCGTAGACCGAAGTGATCATATCACCGCTAGACGAAAGAGAATCAGAAATGGTGTGGACTCAGATTTTATTTGTCCTGGTTGACATTAGACGAGTAAACGCAGGGCTATGCTTTAAAGTTTGGCAAGCCCAGATGTCTGTTGAGCATTTATATTCAGACGATCCCAGACCCCGTTACAGCACACAAAAAAAGTAACGCACTCGCCATCAAATCCACCTAGAAATAACAATTGGGAGATAGCCGGTTTCACACAGGGTACCAAATTCAATAGGAGCCCAACCTCTGGACCTGTAGATCCCAGGCAGGTGTCACAGATTGGTGAAGAAAGCGATAACCGTCTACCGCCATGCAAATATGACATAGCCAAGGCATCTGGTTGAGGGTGACTGTGATTCGTTCCAGGTTGAGTGTGAAGCGTGGTGTGAGAGTAGCCCTGTGCCAAATAAGGAACTTGCTTCATCATGTAAGAGAATTTTTAAATCATCAAACATATAAAAATTCTCGAAGCTCGGCGACCCTAATACCATAACCCACAATAAAAGAAAAAAATAAAAAACTTAAAAAACTTTTTATTTTATTTTGGTTTGGTTTTCTTTGACTTATGGTATCATCACCAAACAAGGGAGTAGGACGAAATTGACCTAGAGTAGCCAGATGTGGGATTCGAATCGCCACGTACTTGAACCTTTTATTTTGCAGAGGGAATGTCATTTCCGTTGTTCTTTAGAGGGACCGGCGAACCCCTGTTCTCATTTCTAGTTTCTCTTTTGTTGTTACTTCGAACCCCTGCTCAAATTTTAGTTTTAAATTTATTTTGCATTTTCAAAAGTAGGCCGCAAAATTACTCTACTAAATCAAAATTATTATATTTGGCTGTCAGTATCTCCTCTTGCGACCAGGGAAGACGCTAACATGAGAACGGCTTCTCCCGCTTGACGGGCAGGTTTTCTACAAAAGATGTGTTGGCTACCGGGGGGTGTGAAGGCTACCGGGTGGTGTGAAGGCTACCGGGTGGTGTGAGGGCTACCGGTTGGTACTTGTGATGACGCTACAGATTGGGATGAGGTTGGCACCGAACTTTGATATTGCGCCATATTTATAACTGTTAGTGGTTTCACTCCCAAAAGTAGCTTAAACTTATAAGTGAACCACATTATCCGTAAACGGATAGGACATGTAGGAAAAAATTTCTAGTTTTTAGTGTTTGGTTTTCTTATGCCCACTTTGGCACTGGACGAAACAATGTGGCTTATTGATCCTTTTTTTGTAAACTTTTTTGGAACTCTTGTTTGTTTAGGACTTTTCTCATGATTAGTAAGCCCAAGCACAGAATTCATCAAGAAAAAGAGAAAGAAGTAATAACAATCAAGTAAACGTCATAATACAAAATGAAACGACAGCACACTGTTTTTGGAACATAACTTGTTTCAACCTTTATTCTTGTTAAAAACAACACAAAAAAAAACCTCTAGTGAACAATCCATTTCCCCAGTCAAGAGACACTAAGATTGTGGTTAATGCAAGCAAACTCAGTAAAACAATGAAATCATACCACGCAGATGTTTGCAATTAACTTTGGTTGGGAAACTTTTTACCTGACGCCTTTTTCCCGGATCAGGACATGCGATCATTCACTATAGGCCGTTTTAAACCAAAACTGAGGGGAAAACATTCATGAATGTTTTAGTAGCGATTTGGCTTCGTTCTATGTTAGGGCAAGTGTTTGGTTCGCTATAGGCCTTGTTTATACTTCACCTGCCGTTGGCCCGGCTACGTTAGTATTAGAGAATGCAAATCGGAGAACCAAAAATGAGGGAAAAGATTGAGGAATGTTTTAGACGCATATTGCCTTTTTACATGTAAGGAGTGCATTTTCATAAAACGTTATGTCCTGACAGCAGAAGACAAGATGGGGTGAATACATTCATCAATCTTTGTCCCTCCAATTTTGGCATCTGGAATTGCAATTTTTTTTAGCTCTTAGACGGGTTTGGGCAGCGTTGTTTTGGTCTTTTTAAAAGTTTCGCTTTCTTGCAGTGGCCGGCTTGGTTGTGATAAAATTTCGCTGCCGTTGGCCCTACTTGGTGGGTGTTTCGCTGCTGCAGTGGCACTTGCCACGTGAGGTTCCCTGCCGTGGCACTACTTGGTGGTGGAGTTTTAGCTGCCGTGGCCCTGCCACGTGAAGGCGCTGCCGTGGCCCTACTGGTGGAGTGTTTCGCTGCCGGGCCTGCCACGGGAAAGGTTCGCTGCCGGGGCCCCCTACTTGGGAATAAAGTGTTTCGCTGCCGTGGCCTGCCACGTGAAGTTTCACTGCCGTGGCCCTTAATTAGCTGAACGTGTTACGCTGCCGTGGGCCATGCCACGTGACGTACCCTAGTTCGCTTGCCGTGGCTCCTACTTGGTGAAATGTTTCGATGCCGTGGCCCTGCCACGTGAAGGGTCTCTGCCGTTGGCCCTTACTTGGTACAAAGTCGCCGCCGTGGCCCCGCTGGTAATAGAACGTTTACCTGGAAGGAGCCTTGTGCGGTTTTAGAGGTCCTTCAAGTTGGCAGGGATTACCCGTATCCTGCTGACAAATTGTCGGCGGCCACATGAATGGCGGCGCTGAAGGCACCATTACCTATGCATTAGAGAGTCGTGCCAGCCCAGTAGTATCGGAGTGTAGTCCCACGCCGGTAGACTGCGGTTAAGTTATGATTCGATCGAAAATCCGCCTGTAGCGGCTGGGGCTGGCCGGGACCAGAACGTATATATATGAGGAGTACTTACCTCTCTTACGTGACAGGGCTTTCACGGCCACAGCAGTGACTTCTTACCCGGCAGGTGCGGCCACGGCTCCACCAGCTTGATAAACTGGTGTTACCGGTGCATCCCAACCTGATCTATAACAAGAGACCACCTGGAACTAGGGTTTTGGTCAGAGAGGGTGTTGTATATTGCGCCAACATTTTTTTGCTAGTAGCAGACGGGGGACGTTTTCACACTAGTAGGTGATTTTACCGAGGAGCGGCTCTCGCTGGAGAGAGCTAAAAATGGAAAGTGCCGTATGCGAAATCTGGAATTTGATCTAGGAACGCTTTCGGTAGCGTTACATTGGTGGTGTACAAAAATTGTAGCATGCGCAGAGGAGGTAAAAAAAAAGCAGCCGTTGTTGTAATGGCGGGAGCCTGGTTCGGGACCAGAACGTATATATATAAGAGGGGTGGTGGTCCTAGTGGACCGATTCACGTTAGCAAATTACGGTAAGAAGGGAAACATGACCCGGTTTCCGTGCTCTTTAACAAGAGATCACCCAAGATCCAATAGGTACTACTGTTGGGTGGAAAAAAGTGACAAGTCCAGAGCGGACCGCTTCATTGGTCATTTAGCGGTGTGTAAGTGGTATGGTTGAGCAGGCCGGCTCGGCCCTTGCCAGAGTTTTGTCGGCTGATATGGGAGTGCACTTTGCGCCAACATGTTGTTAAGAAACAGATCGGTGTTTCCCACTAGGGGTGATTTTTACGGGAGCGGCTCTCTCCTGCTGGAGGAGACGCTTAAAATATGGGACGTTGCCGTATGCGAAATCGGGATTGGATCTAGGGACGATCGGGGTGCGGGCAACGAGGTACATTGTGTGTACAAAAATGTAGCATGCGCAGAGGTTAAAAAAAAAAGGCTTGTGTAGCGGCTGGGGCCTGGTTCGGGAAAAGAACGTATATATATAAGGGGTTACTCCTCTGGTAGTCAGGCTTGGCTCAGGTTTATATATATATAATATAGTAACTGAATGGTCCGTTTCCGTTTGAGTGCGTTAGTGTGTATCAAGGTGAGGCGGCCGAGATCTGGCGACAACAAGGCCTGAATGTTGAAAAGCCGAAGTCAACACGGTTATGTGTGTGTTGAACACATAAGTCAACGGCATAAACCCTTTTCGACAGCCAGACCCGATCCTTAAATGGAGGCGAAAGTCCTATCGCCGTGTTTTTCGGCCGTACTTTGTTGCATGGGGAACATAATAGCGGGGATACCTGTGAAAAAAAACCTGCCTAATTCTAACGTGGTTGACAGGTTCTCGGCCCCCGCTCGCCTGGATGCGAGGAACGGAAAGGGGAAAAGGGATTATGTAGGCCACAATTCTTTGATCATGCGAGTGGTCTTAACGCATACCCACGGATATTCGGTTCTAGCCTTGGGAGTGTTGTGAGTACGCTTGGCTAAGTGCAACGATGACATTGTTAATTGATTTGATCGCATAGCGGTCCGGGCCACGGGGCGGGCCCGGATCCCGTTCGTCTGAGGGTCGCTAAATACGAGAAATTGCGTATGCGGTAACACGCAGACGCGGGATTACGAAGGCAACCGCTTCCGTAATCTGCGCCCGTCCAAGCAGGGCGCGGAGAGCGAGTACACTATGCGAGCTTTTAAAGGAGTCTAGAAAGCGGCACCTCCTCCACAACCTGCCTGTGTTCCGTGCCGAGAGGCGGCGGCCCGGACGGTCCGGGTTGAGGCGGAACCAGCGGAAATCCGCAAGCGTTCTGACTGGTAAATCTCATCAGACCGCCTGGAAAGCTCTGCGGTGGTGAAGGTAATGTGCAACCGAAAAGGTCGAGGCGATCAGGCTTGAAAAGCGCTGCTGGCGTGTTGTGCGGCGCGGCCGGTCGCTGCTCGAGGACCGACACCTAAACATTCTCAATGTCTTATGACTCGACTACAGATCGAAGCGATATTCACCGCTGAAGTTAAGGCGGAGGAGGAAAAGAAACTAACGAGGATTCCCTCAGTTTAGCGGCGAGTTGAGTGAAAGCGGCGGAAAAGGGAAGCTGGAAAAGCCCAGCGCTGAAATTCCCCACGTGCAAAGCAGCGTGTCAGGGAAATGTAGCGTAAGAAGCCCGTGACTTACGGTGAGACGGAAGGCCGATGTCCTGCTGAGTGAGGACCTGTGCTGTTATGGCATGTTCAAGTCCCTGCGGACGCTCGTGCCGGATAGTCTTAGGTCTTCTAGAGTCGGGGGGTGATGAATGCAGGCCATAAATGGGTGGTTTAAAAAATCCAATCTAAGGCTAAAAATACAAAGCACGAGACAATGCTCCTCTGAAAAACAGGAATTGACGGAGCCGGCGTTGAAGAGGTAACCATGAACTAAATACTAACCCCTAAGTACTGTTGCAAAACAAGACTTGCAGGGGACAGGGAAATGAGGCATAGCTGTAACGACGGTGATCGCCTCTTGCCAGTTTAGATGGGAACTGGGGGCTAACCCATAACGGTTTTCAAACTAACCATCGATCTACGGGTAGTTACGGGCGACGAAAGTAGGAATATAAAGTAGGAATGAGTACCCTAGTTGCAGGCTAGAGAAACTTCCTAGACTACCATTTGCAGTTTGCTCGGAGATGCAGCTATTGACAAGCAAGACAACTCACTTGAAACACAAGAGCAAAAGGGTATCCTCGGACACACGTTGCTAATCTCAGATCCACCATTCTGCGCCGTTCGTTCGGGGCACCGGGAGATTACGGGCTACCGTGGATTGGACCGATTGTGTTCTGATCAGGGCGAATGCTGGCGGTGCTTGAAGCTATGAATTCAGGACTGGTGGACACACCACATATAACTCACTTTGAAACACTCAGAGCGCAAGAGGGGTCCTCGGAAAACCACGTTGCTAATCTCAGATCACCCATGCTGCGCCGTTCGTTCGGGGCATTTGTACCGGATTGATACGGGCGGACCGTGTGTGTGATGCCGATGTTTTGCTCAGGGCGAAAAAATATGGAGGGGCTGAGCGATGACCTCATTCTTGTCCTATGCAATCCCTGTAGGAGTAATGGTGGTACTAAGCAAATGATTCTCTAGTGACATAGTATCCATGGGGCTTCTGTTGCATTTGAACCCTGGATGCCCCATGAAACGCAAGGTTTGGTTGTAGACATACGGTTGGAAAATGAGGGTGATTTGTACCGGTTTGATTTGCGACACCCAATTTATCTACCGTTTGATCGCACGCTTTTATTACTAACTAGCTACTCACAGCTAACATTTTAGACGAGCGTCCGCCTGCTTGGGGGGCGAAGATATACCACATCACCGCTAAACACGGTAAGTGTTTTGAGCTTTAACAGGAGGACGCGGGTCTTTATGGCCGGGGTAGGAGTTAGCGGGTCTTTCATGCAAAGACCTGGGTCTTATGGCCCGCAGGGCTAGTTTTTAGTTGGTAGGGTTAGGGTTTGCAGGGTCTTGATGGCCTGCAGGGATCTTTAGCAGGTCTTATTGCAAAGACCGGGTCTTATGGCTCGCAGGGCTTTAGTTTTAGTCGGTGGTGATGCGGTATTTCCTGGTGTTTGTTTATCCTTCCGAGAGTAAGGAGGAGTTTCTTCCCCATGGAAAAAAGAAACAACAGTTTTACTGCCGTGGCCCAGCCACGTTATTCTTTAAAAAAAATACAAGTCCAGCCGCCGTGGCCCTCCACGTCGTCGTGATAACAAAAAAGCGAACAAACCAGGCCAAAATTAGGGTTAATTCTTTGCTAAAAATGTGATATGCATAGGCCGTAAGGCTTGGCCAAAGAATTACCTCAAGTTTTGGCCGGTTTTTCCGGTTGTGCGCTTTTTTTTTATCACAACGACGTGCCAGGGCCACGGAACACAGGCTGGACTTGTATTTTTTGTAAGAGAAATAAACGTGGCAAGGCCAACGGCCAGGTTGTTGAAATTTGAAAAAGGAAGCAAATTGGGGTTCATGCCAAAATAGAGTTTTTGTATGAAACTGACTGCTCTCTTTGTTGCAATATCCCTTTAGCGGTAACCGGCCCCAAATGCAATGAAAAGAAACGCGTCATTTTTCCCGTCATTTTCGCCGTAAACGGCCCACAAATGCAATGAAAACAGGCCATAGCGTCATTTTCGCGGAAGACGTCCCAGATGCAACGAAAAACATCGCATCATTTTCCCGGAAGACGGCCCAGATGCAACGAAAAAACCAATTGCGTCATTTACGGAGAAGACACAACATCCCAGATGCAATGAGACGCCATTGCGCCAAGGTTCGATCTTCTGCCGGGGAAAACGGCCGAGATGAATGAAACGCTGGCGCCAAGTTTGATCTTCTGCCGGGAAAACCGCCCAGATGCAACGAAAAAAACATTCGCGTCATTTTCCCGGAAGACGGCCCCAGATGGCAACGGAAAATATCGCGTCATTTTCAGAAGAGGCCCAGATGCAACGAAAAAACATACGTGCATTTTCACGGAAGACGTCCCAGATGCAACGAAAATACATCGCGTCATTTTCCGGAAGAGCCCCGATGCACGAAAAAAACATTCGCGTCATTCTCCGGGAGACCGTCCCAGATGCAAGAAGGGCCATGGTCATTTGCGCGACCAAAAATAGTTGTGACGGCCGGATGGACGGAAAAAATTTCCGACCGGTACACGTTTTCGGGGATTCCTGTTGGCCTCTCGGCCGTTTTAGGTTAATTAACAAAATTGTTAACCCTAAGCCATGCTGCTTTGGGCTTATAATTTCAGGTGGTGAGGGCTAATGTATAAAAGCTTTACAACTATGCAAAGATATTCAATTTTGCAAAATTTAGAGGGAGGGGTGCAATATTTTCAAAGTGCCAGGGTTTTTTTAAGGAAATAAACACCTCCTAAAGGATGAATTTGTCAGCAAAATCAGTTACGGTATAAGTAACGAGGAATAGGTTACATACTTTTGATTGTAATATTGATGAATTGTAAATGGTTTATAATGCCCAGGGCGTAACCAGACTTTTTTTTCGGGGGGGGGGGGCAGAGGTGGGAACATCCAGGCCAGCCCCAAAGGGGAACATGTATTTCAGGGGGCACGAATATATTAAAATGTGGTATTGTATAGTATATGGCCATGTAAATCACTAATTTTCAGGGGGGGCAAATTCCCACAGGGCAGCGGCCCCCCCCGTCCCCCCTTATGGGTATGCCACTGATAATGGCCATACAAACATGTAATGTGTATAATTTCAACCAGCAATTTAAGTTTTTAAAACAACTCTTTATTTTGTAGATAATTGAGTACAATTCCCAGAATGCCAGTGACTCAGGGATTTGTACAGCAAAAAACGGCTTGCTGTGGCATAGGCTTGGGTCTCTTCATCTCGTCATATACACTTCAAACAGGTTGATTTCGTACAGAGCTAGCGAGGGCAGCAAGGAATAAGCGTCTTAAAGAACCCTCCAAGCAAAACTGAAACTGAAAGAGAGTTAAAGCAGCTAATATCAAGGTTTGTTTCTATGTTTAACTTAAGTTGTTTTTTGGTTGGAAATAATATTAGAGTTAGTATAACAGTTCATCGCACATCTAACATTTTCAAACATATCCATACCATTTGGATTCATTAGTCACCTTTGAAAGATTGGCAAAAAAAGAAATGCTCTACAGCCAACATCAATTGTTGTTTACAACCCAAACCTCAAACTTTAATGGATAGACTGAGATATGAAGATTATTCAGAAACATTAAATCAGCGATTGCTGATTCAGTGGTCCTAAAGAATACACACACAGGATGATGCATGTTTTGCACCAATTACGCAGGTGTGTGCCCATAAACGCATACAGACACGCGCACACACTTTTGATGTGGATGTGAAACTGAAAAAAATCGATTGGATTGGGATTAAAATATCTTATACAGGTGGTACAAGTTACTTTAATTCCTGAGCGTTTTCTTTAGAGTTTATACAGTCCTTCTAATGATGTGATCTGTTTCAGTGAAAAATAAGTTCTTCAAACCTCTATGAGATCCCTTTATTGGTATGTGCAACGATGGGGTTTTTTTTAGGCTGCCATTAATCCAAATTCTTGCCATCTTATTTCAAGATGTGCTTCTCTCAGGCTCCTGAGTTCTAGGTCAATCTCCAAAGCACACAGCGCAAATGTTAAGACTTGCACCTTGAAAAGCAAAGAGTTCAAACAGCCATAACCACTCAAGCAGATCCTCCATCCTGCTACGGTCTACCAACAGGGTCATCCAAAGATAATCCAAAACAGCAGTGGAGGATACGTAACCACAACATCAGCTTCCACTCAACTCCTGCAGAATTTGACCAGACTGTCAAAACCATTGTGTGAACACTGATGGTGGCAGCAGTACAAGGGCCACCTGGCCAGGGGTGTTTGGCGGATGGTGTCTCTACTGTGGTCTAATGATGTCAAATCTGGTGGGATCCCACTGTGCAGTCTGGATCTCATCCTGTACTGTGCATTTCAATACTAAGAAACATTTGATGCGAAGGTGCCTGGTTTGTTGTTGAGATATTACACTCCTTTAAAATCCCTGTTGATGTTTCTAGTATGGACGCTATGCTGGGTGGGGTTGCGCTCTGTGATTAGAACTAAACCTCTGTGCTGCAATTGACAGGGAAAGAAGTCAATCTACATCAGACCTTGGTATTAGAAGCATTCTAAGGCATCTACCAAGTGTGAATCAAATGTGAAGTGAGCTTATCCTACGTTAGAGCTGTATGGGCTGTTGAGGGTGTACCACTGCTTAAAATCATGTTGTACTTGTGGCATTCTTAGCAAAGACAACAAAAAGTTATGAATGGTTAGCCAAAATAAGAATATTACAATGCAAATGCACGTGAATCTGGCAACGGCATGGACACTACGAGTGCTCTTTATGATATTTCAATGTCGGGGGCACTGCGCAGAACTTTGCAGCGTGAACTACGAGAATTTCGCGGTTGTGGATGAGGCGAATGAAAGCAGTGTGTTTTCTCAGATGCTGATAGTAGCGGAAAAGCTTGTACATGAAGAGATGCTTGTGGCATGTCAAAAGGTCATACATCCGTCATTGAAGAAATTCTTGAAGGAAAAGGGTTTGTGTGGACACGGATAGGCTATCAAGGTTACACATGATGCAGTCAAAGAGTAACAGGTAACTTAACCATTTTAGACCGGGAGATACCAGCAATTTAATCCTGCTTTTTTACCAGGGGTCTTGTTATGATATTGTATAGGAACATATCTTGGGCCATTCTGAAAAGCAAAGTCTTAGGTCGCTGCGCGGTGGAGCGTGACGACAGAGGTCAATGACCTCTAAATTTGCAGGTTCTTCACCTAACATAGATATTTCTAGTGCCTACTGATCACAATAAAGAGTCAAACATAATAAATGGGTATCACTTTAAAGAGATAAAATTATTATTCGATGATATCAAATTTGCACTATTAAATTGAAGCATAGTAGCTAGTTTAGTCCAAAAGTGATGATTTTTTCAACTTTTTTGCCTCTTTGTGCCTTTCTGGCTGCAAATTTGTCTCATGAAGCATCAATATTTTCCTTCATTTTTTCCACAAATTGGACCCTATAATATGCTACCGAACCTGAGAAGGAACAAGTGTTCCCTTCGATTAGTTTTTGCGATGGTATTTTAGTTGACAACTCAATTTCCGTATTGTAAACGGTTTTTGCTACTTTAGGGCTGTTCATAATTGATCGTTATATGCACCCTTCGAAAAACGTTGTTGTAATCTGTCATTCAGGTGAATATGGATAAATGGTTCTTTAAAATTGACTAAAAATTGGTTTCTTCTGGCACCCATTCAAAACCTGTCGGAGGGTGTAGGCCCGAAAGGGTTGAATCAGGATTTCCCGAGGAGAGCGCCCTCAATTCTCGAACAAATGTGTTTTTGCATATAAATAATGCTTGTGCATATACAATCACGTGTGATATAAACTAAGCTTGATCATATACTTCATATAGAAAATCACAAAACCCGGATCAGAATTTTTGTTTTACACAGGATCCTATGGCACTGTTATACACATAAAGTTTACTGCATGAAAACGGAAGACCCGATTAGTCTCAAACTTTGTATACGCGACTTATTTCCAAAGTGCTTATTTATTGAAATAATAATATAAAAACCGAGTAATTGGACCAAGACAGCATACATCATTGTTAGGTTTCTGCTAAAATGAGCATGTAAATAAAAGTGTTAATCATTTTATTCAGATTGTTAGACCGAATGCGTAGTCTCTTTTATGCAGGAAAAATTAAGCTTCTGCTGTAATGCAAATATTCCGTGCTTGACGGTGATTCGTCGTATGCCGATTGCTCACCGGGAAGTGGTCAACCCTTGCCAATTTCCATTTTGACCGGGTAACATACTCAAGACAATACCAGTAGCATGATAGCGATGAAATGGGAGTTTCTTGGTGGTTGTACATGAGAGTGTAGGTAGTATATCTTGAGGTGTGATGAAACCTGAATACTTAATATGTTTTTTCTCGTACAGATATGATAAACAAGGGCCCTTGTCCTGTCATCCTACCTTCCACAACTTTGCTGATATAGCAGACCTGTCAGGGGCTAGGTATAAGGTGCGATTTCCTTGCTGAACATGCTCACCTAATTGCCATTCCGACAGAAACTGGGAAATTAACAATGTCTTGAAGGACGCTGATAACAAAGTATTGTGGAATTTTAAAGGCCTCTTTTACCCGAGACCAGAACCCTGAAAACGCTCTCATTGTCTCGTTGGGACATCCCTTTCTGATCCTTGATGCTCAGAGACGTATCACAGCCGTCGCACATGGTGCGAGCATGCTCGTCCAAGTGACACAAAGTGAAAAACTGTTTGCAACCTTAAATCAGGTAAAGGCCCTGCTCTTCTACTTTTGAAGACAAAGGAGCTGAAATGGTGTGAGGAATTTCTCGATGCATGAAAAGAAAACATGCAATGCTTTGAAAATGAAAATAGCTCCTCATGATTAGTTCAACATGATGATTGCATTGAGGAAGAGGAACACTATTCCGAAGAGGAAAGGCATCAAAAAGCTGATGCACAGTTGATTTTGTATATCTGATCAGATTGCTATGTTTTTAGTCCAGAACAGTATCCCCTTGCCTCGAATTTTGGGTGGTATTGCTAAGCTTAGATTGGAACCGAACATGATAATTTTGCCAGATTTCGTTACAAATCATATGCGACAGGCTTGATGCGCCTCCAGCATGAAAGAAAGGGTT